>LGRX02003634.1:0-62608 GCA_001247695.2 Cymbomonas tetramitiformis
ACGTTGTCCAGTTTTGTCATAAAGACAAAGAGGATAATGTTAAATGTAGACATAAACGATAAAGCAGCAGACGAGATTGCAGATTCAGAATCTCAGATAGGAGATACAGTGTCACCGTGTCACAACAGTAGACTACAGTAGAGTCTCCACTCCAGACAGAGACACGCGACGACGAGACCCTCCACTCCCAGCACGAGCAGGAACTGCCAACTCCTAGCATAAGGTAAACCCTGTCTACGCACGCTTCCAGGTGTTCGTTTTACTGAAGGGCATCATTCGAACAGCACGACTCTAGTGGGAAAGAACGGGAATGCTATTCGTCTGAAACGAACTCAAGTCTGGGGCAACCGAAAAGATCACGAGAATAGTGATCAAAAGATTACGAGCACGTCTGTGGGGGGAGAGAGAATATAAAGCACTGTGTTTCAAGCTGCTCCCAGAAAACGTGTGACCAGCGTGATTCTTCAGCTGTTTCTCAGAATTTTGTGAAACACTTCCTGCCGCGCCGCCTCGCTCGACTTCCAAGGTCTGCATCTTCCCCCTGAGAGCGCTGCTACCAACATAAGTACTTGTGCCATCTCACCGGAAAGTGAATCAGACTTTGGAACAGGCATGGAACTGCAGTGGCATGCTTGAGAAGAGTTCAATTTGTTGACCAGGCGAGCCGACTCCTGCTCAAGTGGCCGCGGTTTAAGCTGTAGCGTGTGAGAGACTCTTCAAACTCATTAGTTAACGCATGAAGAGTTCCAGAGCCTTTTTTCTACAGACATGCCTTTTTACGTTCTGATTGACAGCGTGCGTACAGGAGAGCGGCTCCAGGAAAAGGCGGAATCTCTGTGTCAGGGACGCCCTTCGTTTAACTTTAGTCTCTAGAAAGTGCACCTTGACTGCGGTGTGCAACAATAATACTTCTTACGCAGTAAAACTTCAGACGACATGCAGAGCGCTGCTTCACTTTGGCAATGCCCAACTCGCCAAAGTGCACTCCAAACAAAACAGCGCCTGATCGCATCCACGCAGCAGGCGCCATTTGGTTCCAGCAGGGTGATATCCACACGGGCCAGAAGCCGAAAGTTTCCGCGGGTTGAAAGAAAAACGCGTCGCCTCTGCGCGCAAGGGGCTTCCAACGCCGCAGAAGCTCCACCCTCGCCACCCACCCCACCCACCCCACCACTCCCCACCATCCCCAACCCTACTGGAGACACTCGCGGGGTTCGCGCAAAATGGTGCGCCCTGGAACTACATGCTGGCTCTGGCGCGGGATCCGAAGTATTCTGACGTGGCAAACGTCCGGCTCGGACCATTCGGGGACTACGTCTTCCTCCTGTCGCCAGGTTCCGTAAGGAACGTCACCGTGGACCAGGCGGAAGCCGCGTTCCCGAGGCGCTTCTCGGTGGATCTATTCGAGACACTCGGGCTCAATCGTGGCATCGTTTATGCACAGGTAAAACTTCCCTTGCAATTGCGGGACCGCCTGTCCGTAAGATTCGACCGCTATGCTGCTGGCGTTGAGAGGAATCCCTTGGTGACGTCAGCGACTTGTGCTAAGAAATTGCGCACACTTTGTTTTTATGACATCAGGTGTTGCCTTACGACGAGGTCACAGAGTAATTTATGGATTTCAGTTCTTTTTCACTCGTTGTACCGACACGAGTGTGGCAAGTCCGGGTTGAACATGCGTCCTGCTCGTGCAGGGATCCCTGCACAAGGAACAGAAGAAGCGCTGCGTGCCCTCCTTCGAGAACGTGAACAGCATGCGCTCGTTTCTTTCAGCCATTCAGGAGGAGAGTGTAATCACCTCTCAGGCCTGGCGCTCTCGATGCGACGCCGTGGGAGGCAGCACGCGCCTCGATGTGTAAGCGCGCCGCCACTCTTTGCTACGCCCCACTCCTCTTCCCTATTCTCCTTCAGTGGTGGTCACCCTCTGCTGCTCCACGTTCCATACGGCCCTGCCGCTCCGCAGCCACGTCAAGCTCCGTCCTTTTTGCGGTGTCCTGGTGAAAGGTGACCCGGAGCGCCTCTGGGGTGCTCGCAGGTACGATGAGGCGCGCCGCCTTACTCTCGCCGTGGTTCTGCGTGTCACCTTTGGTGTCGGGGACTTTGCCAAGGCAGAGGAGCTGTCTTTCGTCATCGGGGAGTACCTGACCAAGATCGTAGCAACCGCAAACGAATTGCCGCCACTATGGCGCATTAATCCAGCGTTGTCCTCGAATTACTCCGCGGTGGCTGGTGAAAACGGTCTCCTCGCGCGTTTGCGTTCCCTTGTGCTCGCTATCATCGCAGAGCGCCGCGCAGCAGGTGCGACCTTCCGATCAAGCTTTTAGCAGGCCATAAGGGCTGGTATCTCCTGCTGGTCCCGTCCGGTGACTTTTCTTGATGTTATCAGAAAGGACTTTCTTACCGCTGAATGTCCTGCTTCAACGTTTGGGCATGGACATGACCTGCCGTAGATTAGAAGAGAGTGACCGTCGCTCACTATGGAGGAGACGATATATGTTACTTCAGGCGCGCGCGCTTGTCATTGGGGGCGCAGTCATCAGCAACACACTTGTGATAGCATTTCCTAGGCATCTTGGTAGCTTGAGGGGAGTTTCAAAGAAATCGGTGCAAAGCTAAGCACATGCACACACACGGGATTGACCGCTTTCAATCAACTCATTAACTGCGCCGCTCGACCTCGCTTTCCAGATCCAATTCACCCGCCACCTGTGCGGTTTGAACCCCATTGTGCCGCTCCTGTCCCATTCACCAACGTAAGCACGGTTCCTTCTTTCCAATATAATTGTGCAAAGCTTTGAGGTCACGTTTTAAGGTGATGGTGAGAGGTGAAAACACACTTGTTTGCTGGAAATCGAAACCTAAAACTCCTGCACTAAAGCTGTCTGATAGGTCTGCTTGGTGCTGCCCTGTCCCATGCGTGAGCTGGGTCTGGTGTCTATTTATTCTGTTTCCTACCAAAGAAATTAGAACTCTATGTTTCGGCCGAGTTCTGAACACGAACAAACCACATCGCGTGGGTCAATACACTTTCATCCTTTTTACCCACCGCGTGCCCGGTTTGAACTCCGCCGTGCGGAAGAAACCGTTTCCATCCACTTTACCCCGTGCACGTGGGGTTCAAACCGCACCGCCTGGGACGAACCACTCTTATCCAATCACTGCATGCGCGGTGTGAGCGCACCAAGAGGGAGGAACTGCCTTATCCAACTTACTCGCGGGATGTGGGGTTCGAAGCCCATCATGTGGGAAGAACCACTCTTATCCAATTTACCCACTGCATGGGCGGTGTAAACTCCATTGTGTGCGAGCAGCCTTCATCCAATTTACCCACCACATGCGGTTAAGCCCCGAGCGGAAGAAGCCGTTTTCACATCAATTACCCACCACAAGCGGTTAAGCCCCGGCCCGGAAGAAGCCGTTTTTCATCAATTTACCCACCACATCGGTTGACTGGCGGAAAAGCCGTTTTCATCAAATTTACCCACCACATCACGGTTAAGCCCGAGGGGAGGAAGCCGTTTCATCAATTACACCACATCACGGTTAATCCCCGAGGGGAAGAAGCGTTTCATCAATTACCCACCACATGCGGTTAAGCCCCGCGGAAGAAGCCGTTTTCATCAATTTACCCACCACAAGCGGTTAAGCCCCGAGCGGAAGAAGCCGTTTTCATCCAATTTACTTACCACAGGCGTGGTTTGAACCCCACAGCAAGAGATTTCTTTTAATTGTCCTACCGCATGTTTGGTTGGTACCCCCCACTTGGGACGAATCGCTCTTATCCAATTTGAAACTGCATGCGTGGTTTCACCATCACCGCACGGGAGGAACCGCTTTCATTCCAGTTACCCACCACATGCGCAGGAGACACCGTTTTTATCCAATGTACCCACTGCGCGCATGTTTTGAACTTCATCACGTGGAGGCAACCGTTTTCATCCCAGGTTTGGAATCCAACTAATTTCCACCTGATATCTCACCTGAGTTAACGCCTTTTGAAATTGATGTCGGACTTTCAGGATAGTCCCGAACTCGATTATCCCACCGTAATATCATGACCTCGCTATCAAAGGCAAATCACAAGAAGGAGTCAAGTTTGAACACTTACTTTCCCTCGAAAGGAAATGGCACTTCTCAATTGTACATGAATTAGGGTTTAGGTGTGTGCTGGAGGTGTAAGGCGATCACCGGCATAAATACCTACCATTTTGGGTTTTAGTGTTTAAAGACTGGATGGGGACGGGTCTCAGGGTTGATCATGGTAAAGTGAGCCAGTACCTCGGCCGAATGTGGGAGTTGGAACAGCGGGTACCTTTTTCGAGGCTGTTGTAAGGTTGCTGAGTTGAGATTCTTGAGCCCATTCCGACGGCTACGGCCACCTGTGAGTTGGGCACGCGAGAGCGCATGGTCCTCACCCCAGGGGATGAAGACACTGCTTGCTCCGAAACTCCTCGTGCTGAAGGGTCGTCGGAAAGGCGTAGATCACGGGGCCAGGCATGTGTAGTGGAACTGGGGCTGAGGGGTCGCGACTCTTTGAGTGTTAAGCCAACACGATGCTTGATAAAACATTCCATTTACGACAACATTTCATTCTGCGTTAAATCGTGACCTGATTTTGGATCAACACTCAAAGAGTTCCCATCCCTTCATGTGGCCCTTGCTTGGGACAAAATGGCACAACTATGATGAGACCAGTTTTGGGTGTTGAGGGGTTGTGGACGCACTCAGCTGACAGTTGCTCAAATTTTGTGGACGCACTTTGCTATTCTCAGTGCCTTGGAAAGTCACTCAAGGAGGCTCTGCAAGTTGTCGGTCGGAAATCCAAGTGCTGAGTGTGGCTCTGGTGGGGTGCCTTTCATGGGCTGCTGGAAAAGAAACCGTTGGGGTGGCTTAGTGGGGGGTAGGGGGTCTTGAGCTCCATGGAGCGCCAGAGAAACCGCTGGCATGCCTTGAAGTTTTCTACCGCCCGCGTTTGATCCCTGATGCGGATACATACAAATAGCACATCGAATTTTCTAGGCAGTCGCAACGTGGCGAGGGTATGGATTGCGAATTGGAAGTTCAGCACAAGCCTAAGTGCAGGCGCAATGCATGAGGCCTGCATACTGAAAGCTTTGATCAGCCGACGGAGTAAAATGACAATCTAGAGTCTACGCCAAGAGCCGTCTCACTTTCACCACGTTTTCGAGGCAATGCTTATTGGAGGCATGCATAGTGAATACGCATGTTGCACGATCACCTCCTCGACTTGAATGAAGTTGCTGCAAGTTGGTTTATAGGGGAAGGAGGGCGGGAGTGGTGTCGTACTTCGAGCTCGCAGGTGCAGAAAAGACAGGAGCGGCTGACCTCCTCGGGGTGCTGATCGACTCGGATGCCTCTGATGACGCAATTCTTTACACACTATTTGATCTGATTATCGCTGGCAGCGACACTACGGCATCCACAGTCACTGCGCTACTCTTCCTTCTTCACCGCCCGGGGGCAGAAGAGTACCTGGCTGAGGCCCTACAAGAGGCCTCCTCCATTCCGCGTAACGCAGATGGGACGTTGCAGGTGCGCCTCACGTCATCAACTCGCCGTGCACATCAGGGCCAATTCCCCGCAGCCTCAGGGCACAACCACAATGCATGGTGAAATCGTGGGTTTACTGAGACCGGCTGGCGAGGGTTTGCCGAGACAAGCTGACGAGGGTTTGATGGGACATTTGCGCATGACAGGTATCACTTGATGACTGTGCCCCGGGGGGAAGTCTTGCGTTCCTTACCCGCTGCGCACGGGAAACACTGCGCCTTTATCCTCCCGTGCCTTTCATTGGGCGAGATAGTGTGGCGGAGGCGGAGGTGCTTGGTTACGGTGTGCCTGAGGGGTCAACTCTCTGTTGGAGCCCATGGTTCCTCGGCCGGGACCACAGGCAATGGTTGGAGCCCGTAGACAGTTTCCGTCCCGAGAGGTGGATCACAGCAGGGGAGCTGGCAGCAGCTGAAGAAGGCTCACAGCTTGCTCAGGTATCTGCATGGGGTCGCACACCAAGTGGGGAGCCCCGCGATACCTTTGCATGGCTGCCCTTCGGCGCAGGGCCCCGCGGCTGCCTGGGCACACGACTTGGAATTACTGAGACGGTGGTGGCAGCAGCAGTTTTGCTGCGAGACTTCGACTTCGAGTTTGATCGGAAGGGCGACCCCCTTCGTGTGAAGTATGATCTCACACTCAATTTGGAGGGTGCATGTAGAGCAAATGTGACACGGAGGGCGGATGAACTATAATTACTCTCATCTCGGTATCAAATCAGGTTTTAAGCACCTTCAGGCGATCATTTCTCGCACACGTACTAAGAGACGAGTATCAGTCACATTCATAAGTCACGATTGATGTGCCGATTCTGAGCAAATGGCCTCCATGCTTTGCACACATAATTTTAAGTGTAAAGCTTTTGCGGGACTTGTGTGATGTGCTCGTGATCGTGCTGCTGCGACTTGAATATGCGGGGTATCTGAATTCGCATGCATCGTGGTATAGGTCCTTACCGTAAAATACACCCTCGCATAGTGTGGTCGCCTCGTCATCGTTTGCATTTTCGTGAAGGAGCGGGTAGTATTAGTCACGAGTATAAATTTAAATGACAGCAGCTCGTATCACTCGCTTTTCGATTGTTGTCCATATTTATAGTACTAGGCGGGTCGATCTAGGGGATCTCCACTAGGCGCGGTTGCGGTTCGTGTGATGCGGGGTCGGGTTTATCGATGGCAATGTTTGTGATGTCGGTCTCGTCATCATTCCATGTCGACATCGTTCCAATGCCATGCGATGATATAACGTGCCATGCTATGACGCGTGGGTGGCGTCGCGGTAAATCTACGCGACTGCGGTGGCACTGTCATCGTTAGCGTCTAGCATCCGTGAGATCGAAAGTTTGTCTGTGTCGCTCGTTGGGATTCGCGCTTTGCTGCTGATTAAGTAAGGTAAGTAAGGTAAGTAAGGTAAGGTAATTTGGTCCGTTTCCAAATCATAAGGAGCAGAGGTCCGTATTCAGAATCACGGTACCATTTTTAACCATAAGGAATTACGTCCTGGTTTTACCCGTCCAAAAGTCTTGGCCGCGTCAGCGCCACGGTGGCGCATGTGTGGCATGACGTGAGCGTCGGGTCATCATCGCGCCAGTGCCTATCGCATGCCTTCGTTTGCGCGACATGCCATGTTGCGACTGTCGTTGTCGCCGTCGCTCCGGGCTGTCGGTATCTTCCTGCTGAGCGCCTTTAAGTATGTGAGAATAAGCGCTGCCCGCTTGACCGCACGCACACCCCACACTGTTTGTAGCTAAATTACTTTAGACAAACCTTTTTTTTTGTCTAAAGAGATGTTTGTATTTATTCCTAACACGAATGCATATATTTCAAGCTCTTGATTGAGCCAAGCCGTGGCCGCATCAGCTCGGTTTGCAGTCGCGACTGCAAGCTAAGCTGGTAGGCATTTGTCTCTTTCAAACGCGAGCCATGAAAATTAGGATCTGCATAGGGGTTCTCGTGCGTTCTCGAGCCAGAAACTTGCATGAAATATTGATAAGATATACAGCGTTTACTGCCTTTAAGTAGAAGGACTGAGATGTGCTGTGGGCACGACGTATTTTTTTAATATCTTTGACAGAATTGTGGGAAGATCAGAGGCTCGCAGAAAAGATGGGGGAATCGGTATATTTTGCATACCGTGTCTACTTTATTGATTTTTATTCTTGAATTCAGGTGCAATAAAGCATGGTCAAAAGTTTGTTGATTGGCCGAAAATAATTGAATATTCAAAAGTTTTTCTTTGTTATTTTAGTGCGGAGCCTACCTACAAATCATTTAATGGACTTAAAAAAAAATTGACCATTTAGTTAAAGGGATAAGTCTACATCGGGGGCCGACATTTCATTTAAATCCACATCGGGGGCCGACATCTCATTTTAATCTACATCGGGGTAGACACTTCATTTTAATCCACATCGGGGAGACACTTCATTTTAATCCACATCGGGGCGGACACTTCATTTTAATCTACATCGGGGGCGACATCTCATTTTAATCTACATCGGTGACATGCCATTTTAATCTACATCGGGGCTGACATCTCATTTTAATCTACATCGGGTGTAGACATCTCATTTTAATCCACATCGGGGATAATTATGCATTGCATTTCAATCCCAGATCATGCTCATCCATCCATTACACCATGTAATCGCCATTACATCCCAGATCATCCTAGCATCCATGCATTACATCATGTACTTTCAAATGCATCAATTGCTGATGAGTGATGCCAATTGTAAGCATTCATTAATATTCCGTGTGCAAATGCATCACTTAATGATGAGTGATGCAAATTGTGAGCATGCATTATTTCATCTTAGAATGCTTCAATTTCATTGGCATTAACTTATCAGCACTCAGCACTGAATTCAACTTCTCAGTAGTTTAGTCTGAAGTTTTTCAACACTTCACAACACTTAAGAGCACTTAGCAATTGAACTTAACTGCACTAAGTTGGAAAGCTAGATTCTATTACACTTATCACTGCGGTGTCCTGCTTTACCGCACTTGCTGCACTTGGATGCCTTCTTGGAACCGATCCTCTCCAAGACCCCCAGCTTGCGCTTCTGCATCTTTGGGCGGCCCTTCCTCTTTGCCGCCACAGGTGGGAGCAGCAAGTCTGGGTCATAAGCAGGGTGCGCTTCACAATCCAGCAAGTTTGGCACAGGAGGGAAAACCATATGCGCGGGATACTGCATCTTCCACTGAGCGGTGGTCTTCAAGGGGTCCACGTAGTCCTCCCACTTCCTTCCCGTCACCCGCGCATGCGCCAAGTTATGGTGACAAGGCAAGCCTGACAATGCCGTGACTCCGCAATCACACTGCGCCGACTCACCAGCTCTGAGCGTGCTAATGTAGCGCACCCCGGGTGTCACCGTGGAGGCAACCCTGGCAACCACCTTGTCAGTTGAAGTAAAGGAGATTCCGCTCGTGATGGTGAGTGCCTTCTCCATGGACTCCGCAACATCCAAGATCACGGCGGGTGGCAACTGGCCGGTGGCCGATTGAGCTTTGGCCTTGTTCTCAGTGAACCTCTTTTCACACAGGCCGACGGTCGTCAGGAGGGCTTTGGTCATGAACACACCTTCCTTAAAGTCTGCCCGCACTTTCTCATTGGCCGCGTTCATACACTCCACGCAGCTATTCACGGATTGACCGTGAAGCTTACCGCAAACCGCCATGTATTGTGACTGATCAGAGGCCTTTCCAAGGTACTCCGCTGCACGTGTGGAATACTGAGCCTTGATCCCTTCAAGCTTCGGGATCGTCGGTGCCTTCACCGCTTGCTGAAACAACGCCCGGGCTTCCGAGCCGCCAGGCCTGATCGTGGTGGACACACCCTCCGCACGGTGACGAGCACAGGTGAACAAAAGACTGCCGTTACACATCACGGTGTCCCAAGCGGCCGCCAAACCCTTGTCCCTTTCCGAGACCTCTCGGCGGTCGGGGTGGTCATAGACGTCACCGTAGGCCTCCTTCGAGAAGATCAATTGCATGCTATGCGAGGTCTCACACTCGTGCATGAGGAGACATGCGTAGTTCATAGGCACCACGTGGTGATTGGCGTCCCGAGTCACCGTGCTCATCAGGATCCCTGCTGAGTTGTTGCGCATATGCGCCCCGTCCCCAAAGCTCACAGGAATGCACTTGTCTAACGTCTGAATCGTCGTGCAAGGAGCGAATGACCACCCGAGGCAGTATTGCTTACCCTCCTCCACGGGGTACTTGTGAGCCTTTTTTTATCCCACCGATCACGCTGACCTACAGGCTTCGCCTTCTGCTCCTGCAAGAATTCCTTGTGCTCGATATCCACGAGCACTGCCTCCATTTCCTTGGCCCCCAGCGTGTGGACCTCGCACCTGTGTCCTTGCTCGCGAAGAAGCTGAGCAAGTACAGGCAGCTTCGCCAGCTCCCCTGAAGGATCGCCGTTCAGCTTCGCTCTAGCAATGGTCATGACGCTTTGTACGAAACTGCGAGTAGGGTCCAAGCAGAGATATCGCCTGAGATCGCTTTTCAGGCCGGTGGCGTCGTACTTGGGGTTCTCCACAAGCTTCCTCGACGCGATGGGGGCAAGTTGCGCAGGTGTGTATGCGGTGCTGGCAGTGCGCGCCTTCACCTGATTGAGAGCGGTGCAGGTGTGCGCCTGGAAAGACACACAGCGCCAAGCGCCCTCGGAATCCTTCACCTGCGCAGGCCTCCACTCCACACAGTGCTTGCATTCGGAGTCCACGCCACAGCCTGCGAGCAACTGGAGGTGACCTTTTCCACAGAACTTGCCCAAGCCCTTGTGGAAACTCTTGGCATACGAGGCGAGCTTGCCATCGCGCTCTTCCACCTCAGCGGTCAGAAGAAGGGCGCTGTCGCGGCTGCCAACAACGAGCCCCTCCTGGATCAGGTCACTGGTAGGAACAGCTCGCAAGGAAACCAGTTCGCGTGGAGGTAGAACCTCCGGCCCTCCTTGTGCTAGTCGAGTGGCAGCCTCAACCTGCATGACCCTACGCCGCTTAGCAGACAGGCGCGGCTTCTGCTCACGCCGCCGATTGGTGTATGCTTCTGCTGGTTCTGCTGCCGCTCCTCCCTCCTGCACACCAACCGCCTCGTCCTCCACACCCTCCTCCTCCTCCTCCTCTTCGGATATATTCAGTAACGCCGCCTCTTCCTCGTCCTCCGCATCTTCCTCGTACTGGCTGACAGACATGTTGTTGCGTTCAGCCTCAGCAGCTGCTGCAGCCTCTGCTAGCATTTCCTCCATGCCGTCTGGATACGCGGGAACAGTTTTCAAGCCGACAGTCAAATGCGAGACGCTGGATCGGCGGGAGCAAGAGAAGGTTGTGACGTTGAGGTTGGTGAACCGCAGGTCGCAGACGTTGTCAATATCATACACCGCAGGTGAAAGAAGCAAGGTTTCAAATTGTGTTGCGACATCTTCACCAAGTTGGAAGCTCTGAATTGTGAGGGAGGGACGAGTGCGACTGCCAGTGCGCCCAAAGATACCAAAGCCATGTTCTGGATGAAATAATATATCCCCAGGGATCAGGAACGTCGCTGAATGCGCGGTTAAGAAGTCCGTTTGGGCCAGCTGTAAAACGTTAGGCAGGCAACCCGCAAGCTTCAAAAGATTGTTGTCTAAATCTGGGTCTTCTAGGTCAGGTGTGCCAGCAGTGGCGGCCGGCCGCACATCCTCTTCCACCTCGCGAGCAACAGTGGATCTCGCAGCGCGTTTCGGCTGCTGTTTTGTTGGAAGTGGGTCTGGAGGTGGTCTTTTAGCATTGCTGCGTGTTTCCCGCATGTCATGCAAAAGAAATAATGCGGCTTCGTTGGCATTCACAAGTTAGGTTTCAGATGTAAGTGTGTCTACGCATGCTATGAAATGTCAACCCCCGATGTGGATTAAAATGAGATGTCTACACCCGATGTGCAACGTTTAGGCTGTCTGCCCCCGATATCCGATGTAGATTAAAATGAGATGTCGGCCCCCGATGTGTTGAAATGAGATGTCTACCCCCGATGTAGTTAAAATGAGATATGCGCCCCCGATGTGGATTAAAATGAAGTGTGCGCCCCGATGTAGATTAAAATGAGATGTCGGCCCCCGATGTTGATTTAAATGAAATGTCGGCCCCCGATGTAGACTGATCCCTTAGTTGAAATATTCAATTATTTTCACCTCTAAGGCCGATGGGCTATTCGTTGGCAGAGGACACCCAACTCCACATCGCATTCGCCCAGAAAGAGATTGCGGCTATCAACGAATGCCGACTTTTTAGGGCGGCCAGCGCGCTTCTTGTTGAGGTGGCGCAAAACTTTCTGTAAGAGTCCGTCGTGAACGGAGAGCTTGGGCTCGCGACGAGTTACAACAGGGTCGCTGTTCACTGCTGTGGGAGCGACACCGCGCTTTTCACCGAAGCTCATGGGTGACGCCTGTTGACGCTTGTCTAACGAACGGCGCAGCTTGGCCATGTCACCCAGGGTCGTCTTCCTACATTTACAAGCGTTAGTAGGGCTGCATTTGCATAAGATACACACCGCCGAGTCCCCCATTGAATTATGATATTGATACAGTCCCGAGTCCGCCGGCGTGTGGTGGTGTGCAGTAAGAGCGATTTTGACGGGTCGAGCATTATTTTGGCAGGTTGTCATTGTTGGTTGCGGTTGGCAGGATTCGGTGACATTCGAATTAATTACGGTCTGGTTGTTTGTTCTTTTAGTGGCGGGGCTGTCGATTAATTAATTAATTAATCGACTTTATTTTCTTTTCACCACCGGGAATCGAGCAAACCGATTGATTATTTTATTTATTTTTTACATAGGTCGTTTTGGGGCAAAACAATTATTTAATTTTAAAATCAATAATGTAGACACGGTAAACCCTTTTTAGCAAGTCGGTGGTCACGGGAGTCGGTATATGCATATTCTGTCTTTAGCTACGGATCTCGCTCGATTTTTGTGAGCATGCCACTGCCTTGGGCAAATACGCGATCTTCCATACGAAATTTGTATCAGGCACATATTGGAAGCTTGCATATTTCAGGATGCACAAAGTAAGAAGGTTTGAATGTTAAAGACTGGATGTTGACTAATATTAGATGCTAATTACGGCTATTTCACTAGGTTGGTTGTTCGAGAGTCAAAGGTTAAGAATGAACTCAGTACAAAAACAAGCTAGTGTAAAGCAGATCAAGGCAGGCTATAATTATACATCCTATATCTCATTCCTAATAACGCAATCTCTATTCTGCACTGTCCGATCTCAGTATAATCTTCTCAGACTAATCCTACGGCAGCAAGTACTCCATCGAAGTCAAAGTCGAAGTTCATGTCGGCACGTGTCGATTCCGGATCTGTGATGTATATTCTGATTCGCTATTGTGGCACAGGTAGTATATTTGATGTTATGATCCGCCTGTCATACTATGATTTCACTGTATGACCACTCACCGTATGGTAGTATGACAACATATGCCGGTATGACGTGCTCCAGGCACCCCCTACGCGCAGCCTTACTCCCGGAAGGCGTATCATCAGCGCTCAGAAGGTAAGTCCATCAAACAGCTCGTACAACAGGTGTCGTGGTACAGGGCATGCTGCCACACAGTTACTGAGCCCTGGCAGACTCTGGCTCGTTCCCTGATGGGAGGACCACAAGTGGTGGCCGTACCGCTGAATAGCGTAAAGAGGAGTGTCCGCAGTACAGACCCGGAGTCCCTGTGTTGGGGGCGCGAGGAAGTCCAGATACACGTGGGTTTCTTGTAGCCAGTTCCGTATTTATCTGCAGTAACAACCCTCCAAGGGAGTTGGAAGGTGGCGATTCACTGATCTGTGCCGCAGCCCGAACGGCTCCCGGCCTTTGGGATTCTCCATAAACCAGTGACGAGTACCAAACCACTTTATAAGGTTTAGCGTACGCCTTACGCAAGCGTTTGCCGATGCCAGCTGTCGAACACCTTTGGTTTTGGTCATGTTGTACCCAGTACATGGAGGGCTGGACCAAATCACATCAAAATACCCAGGCCCATACTGGGCTTCATCCCATTCTTGCACCGCGCGTGTGTGAGTAGCCTCCCAGCGGGGATCGATCTGAGTCCGCCGTAACACATTGTGCATCTGGGAACTTGTCACGAAATGCCTGCTCCACCGAGCCAGTGCCGCTGAGCAATACCAGTATCCGTGGGGTCCATTTCACACGAGGCTCGGTGCTCGTGAAGGCACATACAGATGTCTTCCTCGTAAACCTGATAAGCTTACTCCTGCGAGTCATAAGTCTCGTGCGGGAGTGTAAACTCCCGGCCCCCAACGAGACTCCAAGGGGAGGGGCCGTCCCCCCCTCCCCTCCCCTCCACCCCCTTTGTCCCCCGCCCACCGGCCACCTTCCTCAACGTCTCCAAAAACCCCCTTAATTCTTCGACTTCCCTCCCCACCGCTCGATTCAGCCACCCCTCCACTCACCCGGCCATGGCTGCTTCTCCATCTTCTAGAGTTTTTTATTGCCTAGCACTTAGCTTTTTCTCTAGATGTCACCCCGCTGATGACAAGCGGGCTGAGCCCTTTTTGTGGGCGCGCTGTAGCAAACGGGAGTAGCCCCTGGTGTTTTCACTAGCCTGCTTTGTAGGGATACTGCACTCTCAGGACTTTGTCCCCTTTGCTAGCGTAAATGTTTTATTATTATGATATTATTATTATTATTATTATTGCGGGAGTGGAGGTCCCCCAAATGCTGCATGTCCTGCACGCGGCAGAAGCCGCTTGTGTGAGATATATAGCTACGACTATATATTAAGTTACGGTCAGAATCGCTTTCACTTTCGGTTTGCAAGAGTGTAAATAAAACATAAGATAGTCTCGGCTTTATGCCGGAAACCCTAAACCTGTGACACCCGTACTGTACCGAGTACTAGTACATATAACAGGAAGTGACACACGGTGTGTCACATCCAGCACACCACCCTGGACTATTACGGAGGACGAGTTAGGGTGGAACAGGCAGATTGTTAGGGGAAACAAAACACACCATCTCAAGCGGTGGAAACAAATATCTAGTGGGGGCGGCCTGTGCTCTTGGCCAGGGCGGTCCCAATTCTAGCTAGCACTACACACTGAAGGCTGCTGTGCCCGTGATACAGATCTAGTTGTGCTACTAGGCTTCTGAAAGCAACTCTAGCCACCTTGAAAGTGGTCCACAGAGCAGAGTTCACATAGATTGTAGTCGTTGTAGTTCTCAAATTGGAAGTCCAGACTGTAGATGCCGAAGCAGTCAGAGCCCAGGAAACCAGAGTCCAGATTGAAGATGTTGTTGTAGTCAGCCGGCCCAGTGTCCAGAAGGTCGGGGTCAGCGAAGTAGTCCACTGTGCCATTCTGATAACCAGAATGAGACCCGTACACCACCGACCGTGGAGCAATTTCCACATCACAAAATTTAGTGGCGGTGACGGTGTCGATCAAGGCGATGCTCGCACACAGAAACAGAGCAGGGATAGCTGCTGCCGTGAGGAATGTGCCGATTGAAGGTGCCCGTACACCACCAACTCGCGGAGCGGGTGGGGGGACGGCATCATGCAAGCCCCCGTCGTCGGACTCCGTGTCAGCCACGCTAGCGGAATCATGCGTGGAAGAAATATACGGAGGGAGGGGATTGAAAGAATTAGCCGACACCTCTGGGGCGGGCTCAAAGAAGCCCAATTGCACAGACATGTTGTCCATAAAAGATTTCTCGAAGGGCGGCTCACCGTCAACAAACTGCTTCGGGTAAATTACCGCGTCCCCTTCGGTCTCGATCGCCACTTCCGGCTCATGCTCCACGACGGCATCGTCGATCACGGAGGGCGTGGCCGAACCGAAGTGGACCATTGGAAAGTGCTGACAATCGGATTCAGCACCACCAGCCACCTGCGTGAGCTCACGGAGAGCGGTGCGTGCTTCGTGCACGCGGGTAGCAAGGAGTGAGGGTTGGGCGAACGTTAATCCCGCGTACTGTGCACGGAGACCCACGTCAAAGTCCTCGGAGAACGTGAAGGGCTCCTCGTCCTGCCGAACCAAGGGTGAATCTCTAGAATTTAGAATTTATACCTGGATCGATCGAAGTAGGAAGTCGAACTCGGGAACATGACGTTGGTGATGTCCGTGTTCACAGTTAACGCGGGCATGATAACCATCTTCCACAGACTCTCACAGCGCTCCTCCGACAATCCACGCCCGTAAGTGATGAAGTCAATACACAACACATACTTGCCAGACCGTACCATGCGTTTTAAAGTAGACTTAAAGCTCGCGAACTTCCTCTTCATGCGGAAACGTCAGAAAAGATCTGCCTTCGCGAACAAATTGTACTTCGTCAACTCCATCCTCCCTTTCAGTTGTGAAGAACCGTAAAGAGGGTCATGTCCAGCCCGGCCTTAATGTCTGCTTTGCTGGCGTTCGTCTTGTTTCGGATAACGGCGTCCTCTAATCTCTGTACATTCTTATGGCAGTAGCCGATCATCCTGATACGTGTGTGTACCTTATTCTTGTATTAACCCCTATGGAGCGGTTTGTACCGTATACGGTACAACCACTTCAAACTCTAAGCTTGGATTCATTTCTCAGCCCGATATCACTTGTCGGAATCGGCCATACAAGCTTCGCACATCCGTTGCAATAGGTATATCTAATACTCAACCATTTATTCTACACATATACTTAGTATATATATCTCAACCAAGGGCAATTTTGTTGTAGTAAAATCCCCAAAGTTGCTTATTTCTAGGCATGAAAATTGGGTCAAAAGTATCTTAAAGTGTGCGAAATCGAGGTGTAGATGCCATTCATCGACAAGGATTTGTTGGTTCAGTGACCACTATCATATAAAATGACCATGCACCTCATATGGGCAATACTTACTTTCCCAACAGTCGATTTCCCCCGAAAACAAACAATATGGCCTTAAGTACGGAAAACATTTGACAAATGATGTTTTTTTGTTGTTTTTTGGTGTTTTTTTTCACCTTATGGCTTGAATATTTCGATGTATTGGTGCGTTTAACTACAGCCACCATTACCAATTTCAAGGCATTAGTAAAGGCGATTGTTTTATGGTCGAGGGGCGAACTAATACTCGAATAAGCGGTTGCGAGAACTGATTTTTGACACTTCTGATTCCTGGAAAACGTGTTTTTTTGGCTTGTATATCATCGATATATCGTTGTATATATATAATGCGATCATGTATTTTATAGATCAAAATCAAATTCATAGGAGTTGTGGAACATGTACCGAATCACCCACACTTACCAAGGTACCGCATACCGCGAAAACGGCACATTTGTGTAACTAGTGCTTTTGGCAAAAAATTCCATCCGCTCCATAGGGGTTAAGATATTTGACAACAAGATTCCAGTTCGACTGACGGTTGACACCTTCCCATCCAAGTGCAGACTTCAGGGCAGCGTGAATGGCGTCCTTCTTGATGTTCGTGCCGCCGCCAGTACACTGCGCGTGCCAATGGCCTTCTTCATCCCCTTGCTCGTAGACACACGTCATGTAGTCCAAGACCTCCAGATAATCAGCTCCCTTGTGGAACTCGTCCTCAGGTAAATAAGTACCCAGTTTCGAAAACGTTATGCTGAACTCATGATAACAATCTGCAGCTGGTTGCTTTGATTTTGGTGCACGCTTGCCTTTGCTGCGGGTAGAAGTAGTTCCAGTGTATGTACGTTGTGCTGACTTCCGCGTTGCTGCTGTTCGTGCAGGTCGGGGTATAATGTCAAAATCAGAATCATCGGCGTCCTCATCGTCGCTACTGTATACATTCAGGTGAGCTCCTTCCTCATCAGCGTCTCCATCTTCGCTGCTAAGTACGGGATTCGACTGCCGCACACAAGAATAGTACGTTTCTGTCGCATATGCATTCAAAATTAACCGGTCAGTGACATGTTTCCTTTTGGCGGCGCAGGAATTCTGCAATCTTCGGCGGCGGCGGCTGGCGGCGCACCTTTTAATGAAAGGGATTCCCCTTTCGCCAACAATAGTCCTTGTTAGGTGCCAGCGGTAGGGGCAATGGCTCTTCACATCAAACACGCAGACAATCTGATTGCAGAAAAATGTGAAAGTGTACAATTGCCCATCATAATTTATGTATTCGACTAGTACTTGTTGTGTATTGTACAATATTTTTTGAACTCTGCCGTAGACTAATGTTTCTTGCTCTTGCCTTGTAACATTCACTCCCCTTCTAAGAATGTCTGCAGTGAACACCACGATGTCTGTGATTGCAATGTCAGTGCCGTTGTTGTCGATTGCCTTAGGCCTCTTGAACTCGATTGATAGTTCTCTAGCTATAGTTAACCGTTTTCCCCTAGCATTGTCCTCACGCCGTTTCCGGAGGTATTCCTTTTGAGCAAGTGCACGCTGCCTCTTAACTCCTATGCTAGAATGGCATTTGGAGTTTCCACGGCATGGTTGGCTACACCGTCACTTTGTAAGATACATATCAAGCCATGCGTGTTCGTGCTTGCAGCCAAGTTCTTCTTGGCATCATTAGCTACAATTTGAGCTATCGAATGCCTTGGCAGGGGGTGTCTAAGGGGTCTAAATACGCGTTTATTGGGGTGTAAATCGATCGAATCTGTCTGCCGGAAGAGGCAGACATTCTAGCATGGGAGTTAATACTTAACAAGTGTTCCATTTCGTAAGAACTGGCTCCGATTCAGCCTCGACATAGGCCATACACATAAACATATTCTTGCCACAGGATAAGTTCACCTCAGACCCATACACAACGACCAAAGCCTGTTTGAAAATCTACTGTCCGCAACAAAAGCACTCCCAATAATGTCCATCAACAGTGTCAATAAAATAAACATTTGGGCTACCTGAGTCGACGCTGCCCACACTAGGAGGTTGATACATCTTGTCAGTTGGTTAGAATGAAGTCGTCGTCGCTTGCTAACTGTCAGTTATCATAATCAGTTGACGTTATTTGAACATCTGTCAAAATGTCATTGGTTCATTACAATTCAGAAATTTTAATTGGATACGAACGCCCTTTTAGGCTAAGATCGAAGATTGCATAATCTGTTAATTGGCTGGATTATTATCATTGTGTAATGATCATTATGTGTCACCTACAAATCAGCCAGCATATAGCCATGATCATCGGCCACCATCAACCACCATCAGCCACCATCAGCCATGCATCATTATCATCATCCACCATGACTATTTTACCTAGGTCTAAGGCAAAATTCTGAAAACGAATACAAGCCGAAACGCCCGCAAATTCTACTTTTCGCCATGGTCCGTTGCATATGTGTGAAAATAAACACCTCACAACACTTGCATCACTTAAAATTCACAAATACACATGAATTCCTCCGCGCGCGAGTGTCATAAAAAACACCGAAAACTTGTTGTGGGACATATTGAAATAACGAGCAAATAACCGAAAATACCAAAATGGGCATAACTTTTGAAATACAAATACAAATAGATTATTGTGAGCTCGGGAAGGATTTGATTTTTCCCCACATGTACGTTTACGTACCCCCTATAATATCATATGGATGTTTTATGGCGAAACACCGCCAGAAGTTGCACGTCAAGCGTCAGGTTAAGAACCTTAAGTGTTTCCGGCCACATAGGCAAATTGATATTCATTCAAAACACCTTCGCATCACCTCGCGATAACAGACACGAAGGTCTAAAGCGCTGGAAACGGCGAGTTCAACGGAATCTTGACCCCTCAGGATGTTTGCAAGGGCAGTGGCAGCGTTCAGTCATCGAGTTCTTCAAACGTCGAGAAGGAAAAGTCTAAGTACACATCAGTACCTCTCAGCAGCTGCAATTCAGTACAGAAGTTTGAAAGAAGCAACTCCAGAAGAATGGAAAGTAGGTATCCAACAGTTTAATAAAGTTGCCTCCTCGTCGCAGCAGGCAATTCGCATGTTGGATATGTTGCGGGTACAGAAGGGCACAAACATAGGCGCGTTAGTTGACTTGTACGAGCATGGTCTGCAAACGGCAACGAGGGCATATCGCGATGGAGCAAACGAGGAGACCATCGTGGTTGCTTTGTTACATGATGTTGGGGAGCTGATCACACCGATCAGCCACGGCGAAATCGCTGGTTCTATACTAAGACCATACATAAGCCAGCAAAACTATTGGATTTTGATGCATCATGAAATATTTCAGGTGTGCGTGCCCAGCAACAAGCATGGCCATGTCAAGGCATGTTCTTGTAGGGGAATGTTCTGTATTGGCGGCAGGTACTTCCCACACGAACCGTCTGCAACTGCCAAAATGCGAATAGAATAAGATGCTAAAAATGACGCCTGTTATTTTAGTTATTTGTTGTATCTTTCTGTCCCACACGCCTTAGCCCACAGGTCTCACCTCTTCGGTTTGTATCACTGCAAAGCATATTCCTCACACGCATATCTTTATGCGGTGACCTTAGCTGGCGTGTCTCACAATATGTATGCGGGAAGAAGCTTGTGCTTAGTAAGTGAATATTCTTTCAAGCCGCTCATTCGCCTTTTGATGGGTTCCTCGGCTTCAGAGGCACTCTATCGGCTCGTTCGTGAGAGGATGACTTTTTATCTATGTTGTGTTCTTGCAAGAAAGGCGTACTACTATGGTGATGCTGCCGGAGCAACAGTTGACAAGAACGCAAGAGATGATTTCAAAGATCATGAGTTTTATGAGGAGTGCATCAAGTTTTGTGAGAAGTGGGATCAGGCCGCGTTTGACCCTGAATACGACACCTTGCCCCTCGAGTTTTTTGAGCCGATGGTGCACCGTGTGCTGGCAAGGCGGCCATACACAGATCCTGAACTTTTAAACGATCCCATCAATGTTGCAAAGTCCAAAATCGCTGGTGGCTATCCCGAAGCCAACTAGATGGCGTTAACTTTCATGCTAGCTGAAGATAGTATTGGGATTCTATCTTGATGAAGATCACCTGAGTATTGGTGTAGATGACCTGAGTGTTAGTGTAGGTAGTGCCAAGCAGATCCCCTTATACAGTTGGTTTGCATTAACAGGCATGTAAATGTAAATGCCTGACTAGACATATCTCTTATGACTTCCGAGTCACGCACAAGTGGTAACGTCGGCATTGGCTACGACAATGCGGTATTGTCATCGGTAGCATGAAGGGATTCCCAAATTTTGGGGATATACATATTTTAAATGTTTTGGGAAAGTGGATGTTATGTTATGGATGCATTGAGTTTGATGTAACTTAAATTTGTGCGAAAACGAAATTTGCAAAAAATAATTTGCGTGAGCTTTATGCTCGTTTTCGGAATGAATATTTTGCTAGATATCCAGGGCCGACATATATCTATTTGTCGTTATACCCTAGGTTAGGGTTTCCATATCAGAACGGTCGAATCGATAAGTTAAAAGAGATAAACAGATACCTGACTTTAAGTTCAGGTATTAGGTTTCGGCCTACGAGTGACGGTCACCCACACTACTCCCGATTTTGTTCACATTGTCTATAGTGTTCTTGGAATCAATGTGTACAGTGACGCCTGTCTCTACGTCTTGCCAGAGTAGTGCCAAGAGTACTCCATAAGCCTCCGCCCTCGGAACCGATTGTTCTCCCGGCACATTGTATCCACTTCGCTCCATGCCCAGCCTCGATCCAGGTACCTGCCGCGACCCTCTCCACCCGCACAACCGCACACGCGCTTAATCCACTCGCCCACGGGGGCGTTTGATGATGGACTGCGGATATCAGTAAAAACCTTATAACACAGTTGGGGCAAGGCTCCTAATCGGTTTAACCGATATTCCGATATATCGATATATCGGGAAAAAACGGGAAATCGGTATCAATCGATATCCTTTTTGTGCACATTGCATCGATAAATCGGTATCGATTCAGTTTAGTATTGGCGGTCTTATGTATTGTATACGGATAATTGTAAATACAATTCAATAATCGATATGAATCGATATCATCGATTATCGATTGAAAATGTTGAATATCGAAATCGATCGATATGCAAGTTTGAAACCGATTAGGAGCCCTAAGTTGGGGATCATTGAATAATGGATGGTGGAATATCGCGCGCATCGAATTTCGATGATGACATTATATTACGTAATAATATGATGACGTGATATTATGTAAAATAAGATACGAAATATTAAAATGCCTTCAGGATTAAGGGTAGGGTAGCCACTTTGCCGCGGTGGCCACAATTTAAAATATCTTTCATAGCAATTTCCATATTCAAATTTCGCTTTTTATTTCACTTGTTTGACGTACTTTGAAAATTCACAATAAAAAATACATACATAGAAAAAAAAACATTTTAAAGTTTTATAAATTCAAATGTCGGGCTTATATGCCATACATTAATTTGCATAAAGTTCTTATAGACCATTTTCATAATATACCAGCTTTTGCAGCAAGCTATGCCGATTTGTTGATGATCATGTCATCGTATACATCCATGGCAAAATATTGGTCTATAAAAAAAAATCTATAAAGGCTCATATGCGTTCAAAACCCATAATTCTATGGGAGAAACAGTTATATTTGAAACGTATGTGTCATTTTCGATGGAAAAAATCGGAAAGATGAGCTAAATATTCCTTGTTTTTACCGAAAGTTAAATATGAAAAACAAGGTACCGTATCGATATCTCCGATATCCGATATATCGATATATCGGAGATATCGGTATCTGTCGACAACTTTTTTTTGCGATATCGGAATATCAATATCTGTCGACAACTTTCGTGTAGTTATCGGTATCTGTCGACAACAATAACGGTGTTATTCATATATGTCGACAAGTTTTGCAGTGTTGTCGTTATCTGTCGACAACATTTTGTGGACAAGGATATCGATAACATTTGATGATCGATATCGGAAATATCGATATCTCGGATGTCGGATCGTGCGCATCCCGCACAGTGGCTCGCGTGTGGCGGCGGGCGGCGGATGGATGCATCCCTTGGCGTTGACTTTGAAACACCCACGGAGCGATCGATCGTGCGTGCTTTTCTTACGAGTATTCCATTGGCGTTCATTCGTGATGCACATTCATCAATTACCATATCGATCCCACATTGGGGGTTTTTAGGGTTTTCATTTGCTCAACGAACCGTATCGATCAAGGAGTATTCGTGACACAATATTGATTGTGACCCGGTGCACCTGCTAGCACTGCAAGTGTTGAGCGTTCATTTAGTGCTGGCGGTCAGATGCACTCCAACCTTAGGAAGTGTTTGGGGGAGGGTACCATCCAACATTCTATGATGGCCTCCACGATGAACACGTAGAGATTATAAGAGAGTTCACACATAGGCTAGGGTGCACTTGCTAGTCGACCAACCTATGGTTGCCGAAATAATAGATTCTAGACGTCGTAAGGGTCATATTTGGACAAATTTATCACTTGCTGTCGATATCCCCGATATATCGATATATCGAATTTTTTTTTGAATATCAATATCTATCGACAAGTTTTCGTTTCCTGTCGGTATCTGTCGACAACTTTCGTGTAGTTATCGGTATCTGTCGACAACAATAATGGTGTTATTCATATCTGTCGACAAGTTTTGCAGTGTTATCGGTATCTGTCGACAACAAACTTCATTATACCGAAATCTATCGATACGCATTTTGGGAACCGATACGGTACCTTGATGAAAAATGTAATGAAAAAGATGGACGCAGCCTGTCCCCCGCGGCAAATAAGTGGCCACCCTACCCTTAATAAATAGTATGAAGAGGTGCTAATTAGCTCAGGTGATATTGGGGCTAATTAGCTCCTCTTCATGATATATTTGTGACACATCAGCTCTCGATTAATCGAAGGGATCGTGTGAGAGCCACGTCATGAAATATGCTTTGCAACAATATTTCTCGACTCTGCCACCTCATCGCAACTCGCGATATATTGCTCAAATCCTAACACGAATGTATATATTCTAAGCTCTTGATTGAGACAAGCCGTGGCCACATCAGCTCGATTTGCACTCGCGACTGCAAGCTAAGCTGGTAGGACTTTGTCTCTTTCAAACGCGAGCCATGAAAATTAGGATCTGCATAGGGGTTCTCGTGCGTTCTAGAGCCAGAAACTTGCATGAAATATTGCTAAGATATACAGCGTTTACTGCCTTTAAGTAGAAGGACTGAGATGAGCTGTGGGCACGACTATTTTTTTATATCTTTGGCAGAATTGTGGGTAGATCGGAGGCTCGCAGAAAAGATGGGGTAATCGGTATATTTTGCATATAAACCCTTTTTAGCAAGTCAGTGGTCACGGAGTCGGCATATGCATCGTTTGTCTTTAGCTACGGATCTCGCTCGATTTTTTGTGAGCATGCCGCTGCCTTGGGCAAATACGCGATCTTCCCTACGAAATTTGTACCAGGCACATATTGGAAGCTTGCATATTTCAGGATGTACAAAGTAAGAAGAAGGTTTGAATGTTAAAGACAGGATGTTGAGTGATATTAGCTGCTAATTGCGGCTATTTCACTAGGTTGGTTGTTTGAAAGTCAAAGGTTAAGAATGAATAAACTCAGTACAAACAAGCTAGTGTAAAGCAGATCAAGGCAGGCTATAATTATACATCCTAGATCTCATTCCTAACGCAAGCTATATTCTGCACTGTCCGATCTCAGTATAATCTTCTCACACTAATCCTACGGCAGCAGGTCGAAGTTCATGTCGGCATGTGTCGATTCCGGATCTGTGATGCATATTCTGATTCGTTATTGTGGCACAGGTATTATATTTGATGTTATGATCCGCCTATCATACTATGATTTCACTGTATGACCACTCACCGTATGGTAGTATGACAACATATGCCAGTATGACGTGCTCCGGGCACAACTTCTCTCCCCCCCTTTTACGCGCAACCTTACTCCCGGAAGGCGTATCGGCGCTCAGAAGGTAAGTCCATCAAACAGCTCGTACAACATGTGTCGTGGTACAGGGCATGCTGCCACACGGTTACTGAGCCCTGGCAGACTCTGGCTCGTTCCCTGCTGGGAGGACCACAAGTGTTGGCCGTACTGCTGATGAATAGCGTAGCGAGGAGTGTCCGCGGTACATACCCGGAGTCCCTGTGCTAGAGGCGCGAGGAAGTCCAGATACACGCACGCGGGTTTCTTGTAGCCAGTTCCGTATCTATCTGCAGTAACAACACTCCAAGGGAGTTGGAAGGTGGCGAGTCACTGATATGTGCCGCAGCCCGAACGGCTCCCGGCCTTTGGGATTCTCCATAAACCAGTGACGAGGACGAAACCACTTTATAAGGTTTAGCGTGCGCCTTGCGCAAGCGTTTGCCGATGCCAGCTGTCGAACACCTTTGATTTTGGCCGTGTTGTACTCAGTACATGGAGGGCTGGACCAAATCACATCAAAATACCCAGGCCCATACTGGGCTTCATCCCATTTTTGCACCGCACATGTGTTTTTAGCCTCCCAGCGGGGATATGAGTTGGCACTGGCCAGGATTTTTCAAAATTTGATTAAAATTTTGGGTGCGCTTTTGGCCTGAAAAAATTTCAAAATTTGATCAAAATTTGGGTGCGTTCTTCAAAATAAGTCAAAATTTGATTAGAAGATGTAAAAAAATAGATTAAAAATATGGGCGGGATTGGTGAAAAATCTGGGGGGTATATCGAATATGTCTCCGCGATCGCGATGGCTGCTGGCATTCCCATACTTTACACGTCTACGTGAGACGTGACACAGACGGATACCGCATTACCGCCGCAATTCAAGTTCTGATCTTCTCAAGTATCTTCAAGGCAGTCAAATTGTGAAAGTGAGGCCATCCGTTGAGAGTTCTCAGCATTCGGAATGACTGTCCTATCTCTCGTAGCAGCTTATTCCGATTCTTCCGGAGAGGATTCCGATGGTGAAACAGGCTTGCGCCCTGTCCACCTGCATGGCGCTGACGGGGAGGGCTCCGATCGTCCGAGCGATAGCGATATCGACGACTCTCTTCGTCGCCCGAGGTCTCGGCTAGAGCTAGCTTACGCTAGGAACAAGTCGTTGCCTCTTGTTAACGCTTTCGACAAGTTCAAAAGAAAGCGTTCCGAGGACTCCACCAGTGGCCCCGCCAAGCTGGACAAATTAGTATGAAATAGGTTCTTAGGCCAATTTGGGTGATTGTAAAAGAAATAGGGGCCTAGGGCAAGCGTCTCCGCGTCTCAGCGAACCGGTTTGGGCGTGTATGGGGCCCGCGAGATCGGCTAATTATTGAAAAATTTTAGGGGAAAATTAGGGGCCTTTTCAAAAAGGGAGGAAAATTTTAGGTGACTTTAGGAAAATTTTCAAAAGAAAATTTGGGTCAATTAAAAAAAAATGTGGGCCAGAGCCAAGATATGAGTCCACCGTAACACATTGTGCATCTGGGAATTTGTCACGAAATGCTTGTTCCACCGAGCCAGTGTCGCTGAACAATACCAGTATCCATGGGGCCCATTTCACACGAGGCTCGGTGCTCGTGAAGGCACGGATGTCTTCCTCGTGAACCTGATAAGCTTACTCATGCGAGTCATAAGTCTCGTGCGGGAGTGGAGGTCCCCCACATGCCTGTCCTGCATGATCCATATCACGGTGTCTTCGTTGGGACAATTTGGGTTTCAACCAAGTACAAACTGAAACTCGAATCGGTCTCAACACACAGTTGAGCCGCAGCCGACGCAGTCCGAGTGACAGCGTCACAAGCCTCACAACACAATCGTCGGTAAACATATGTCAAATTTTCCGCCTCGCCGGGAAGATTTCCCGAAATTTCTCCGCGGAGCACCTATATTTTCCCAGATTTTAAAAAAAAAATTGATCTTTCGGCAATTTGCCACCTATATTATTATTATTATTATTATTATTATTGATAAAACATTTACGCTGAGAATAATGACAAAGTCATGAGTCCGCCGTAATCTTGCAAGCAGGCAACTGAAGAACAGAGGGAGTTGGAATCATCCGCATAGCGCGCCCCGAACGGGGCTCATCCAGGTCAAATCAACCTAGGAAACCGCGGTAAGACAAAACTACGCAGAGCGCTAAAAGGTCGTGCCGGCGGAGAAGCAACAGAGGATGTGGAGGCGGAGCGAGGCGCTGCACATCTGTGATGGATAAAAAGGGCGGAAGCGAGGCGGAGCAAGGATATATTTTGAAGAAAATTTTGAAAACGATCCTGGGAAGGCTCAAGGCCCAAGCCATGATACTTCATACTACCTCGTCATATGGAAATCGTCAACAGTTTGGAAATCGTCAACAGTTCATATAAAATCGTCGATATCGCGAGGTAAATTTGCGATATCGACCCCGGACAAATTGTCATCATTTTAAGTGCTTGAAGGCAGTGGGAAAACATACTTCGATCGCTTTCAACGGCCTACCACAGCCATTTTAACCTTACAAAATTGTTTGCAACACGGTGTATATCAGTGTTTTTTTCATATAAAACTGTCTGTTTTGTCCCATTTTCGTGATATCCAGTGCTACAAACGATATATTTTCTTGAGATATGGTTTCCACAAGGGGGGCAAGGTATGCCGCACCCCGCCTTCGTTGCCTTGGTTTCGTCTCGTGTGTTGCGTCGTGTGGATTCTGTTGCATTCGGTCTGACTTTAGTTTAGTATCTCGTGTTCATTTGCGATTTCGTTGGCATATATCACTTTTCACGAATATCACTTTTGGCATATATCACTTTTTACGAATATCACTTTTGGCATATATCACTTTTCACGAATATCACTTTTGGCATATATCACTTTTCACGAATATCACTTTTGGCATATATCACTTCGTTTCGCCAATATCACTTTTGGCATACGTATTACTAGAAACAGCTGAACAGGCAGTGGGGACCCGCTGCCGACGGTGAAACAGCGGATCACTAAGCTTGGGTAAAACACAAGATATACCCGAGCTGAGTGTCACAGGCTGACCACCGAAGATGACACACTGGGAATGACACTAGACTGTACGAACTAGTCGCGGTAGTGTCAATTCCAGCACGTATCACTCATTCGCGAATATCACCTTACCGCGTCAATATCCCCATGCGAGAACATTACCTTAAACGAATATTTGTGCGCAATATGTGTCTTCCTTACACGTCCGTGTACTCATTGTTATCCCCCTCATTGTTATCATTACGCACCACCGCATTCCCCACCGCGCGCGGGCTCTTTGTCGCGGATCTATCATGGAGAGACAGACTCAGAGTACATTGCTTTATTTTCCTGCATCGGCCCGGATGCGATAATATCATAGGCCAGCCATCGGCCAAATCGGCCGAACACTAAAATCGCCCGCCGCAGGCGCGAAATTTTGGATTTAAGTATGGCGAATTGTTAAAATAGTATCGAAAGTACTTGTTTTCTTTGGCCGAAACATGGCCGGTGCGAAATTATGGACGGCCCGCAAGTGGGCACATCATCGGCCCGCGAGCGGCCCGGAGCGGCGTCAAGCGGCCCCGGGCCGGCCCGTCAGGGTAAGCAATGTTCCCTGGACAGACTTTCGCCCCCCCCCACAAACTGGGGGTGACTGTCTCTTCCTGTGTCACCCCTCGCCCTGTGGTGTCACTTGCATCTTGCCAGCCGACCGATAATAAAACACCCAAGTTATTTTATTATCTCATCTTTTTGACTGCGAAACCCGTGTGCATCACTGCACAGCTTTCTTTGCCTGCGTGCATATATATATATTCACTATATATATATATATATATATTTCACACTTTCTTTCAGGTTATGGGTTACCACTAGTTGGTGACTGCTCACGTTCCTTTTCGCTATCATTCTGATCCCGCGCAACGCGGTATTCAGTGACGCAACGTTACTACCCATCCAGCCGGCCGACACAGTGACGCAACGTTACACATCGCCGCCGTCTCCCCGTACATGCTGCAACGGCATCGGCTATTATTTATTTGAGCGCAACGCCCCGAGTCTTTTTCGTGCGCAACGCACGTTTATCACCATCATTCTCGACTACGTCGTCCCCATCTATTTCACGTTACGCTCTGGCCAACAGCACCTCAACAGCAGCAAAATTGGCTTATCGCACGACGTTTTTGACGTCACCACCGTCTTCCCCGCGGGAATCTACCCCAGATTGACTTTTCCATCGTTCGATTTGGTTATTTTTGGCGAAAGTTACGTTTTCGTTTGGGAACCCTAAGTGTTGAGCTCCAGATTTCCAGCTTTACAACGGCCATGGCTTCGTGTCGTCACCGTTCGCGCATTTCTGCAGTTGCCTCCGCGCAGCAGGTGATTCGACGACGAGAACTTACCCCTGGCTACGGTCTGGTGGTGTCTGGTGGTGCGTATGCACCAGACACCAAAATCGAGTCCATCAACCCCATCGTCGACATGAGCTTTGACCACTACGAGCTCACCCCGCAGCATCCTCCACTCTTCCCTCCACCCTGCGTGCCCCTTGGCCACTGCCTGGTGGTGTTTGGTGGTGTTGCAGCCCTCATCCCACCGCTTTTCCTCTTTGCTTTCGCACTTGTGTGCGGCAGAGTGGAACCACACCGCATTTTCCACCTTCGCCCCCCTCGGGGTGTCCACGTCCCCGCACTCGCTCTGTTGGTGCCACGCATCGTCGCACCGCATCGCGTGGGCGTTGGATGACAACGTCCTGGCGGCGCTCGACTTCGTTCACCATCGAGAGCTACGCCGCCGTCCACCCTCGATTGCTGGGACTAGATTTGCCGGCTGGCCTGTGGGAGTAGTCATCCCCACAGCACATGCATGGGCATAAGCCCCTAGAGCACGCATCAAGAGACCACGCAGCGCGGCGGAGCCACACTAGTTAAGTTGGAAAAGACCTCTTAAGGTCCCAGAAGATGCTTGTTTTTTTAGGGTTTTGCCTTTGTGGCCAACCGTAGGATGTTAGACCCGGCTTTGCTGGCTTGCATCGTGGCACCTCACGCCTTCGGGGTGAGGTGGTGTCATGGAGAGACAGACTTTCGCCCCCCCATAAACTTGGGGTGACTGTCTCTTCCTGTGTCACCCCTCGCCCTGTGGTGTCACTTGCATCTTGCCAGCCGACCGATAATAAAACACCCAAGTTATTTTATTATCTCATCTTTTTACTGCGAAACCCGTGTGCGTCACCTGCACAGCTTTCTTTGCCTGCGTGCATATATATATTCACTATATATATATTTCACACTTTCTGATGTGAAAGCAGATAATATATACTATATATATGCTTGCACTGGAAAATGTGAGGCAGTGAGATAGGGTTTCTCGGTTCGGCTAAAGTCGGATTAAACTGAAAGATAATTGAGTTTAAGCTGGCGGACGGGCCGTGACACACGAGCGGAGCAAACAGCAGGCACTGCAAGTGACATCCGAGCAGGCGAGGGGTGACACAGGGCACCACAGACCTCCCTCCTTATGGGGGGTGAAAGTCAGTGTTCCCATGACACCACCTCACCCCGAAGGTGGGAGGTGCACTGCAGGGCCAGCCGGTACTCCCGGGCAGGCGGCTAGGAGAAATGTAATGTTTCCTAGTTACTAGCTAACTCGTGATGTGCCAATTGAGGGTCTCAATCTAGGGTTCGGGCAGGTTCCAGGCGGTGGCGGCGTCATTCCAGATGGTGAAAGGTGTCGAGCGCCAAGTAGCCAACGTTCAACCAATGCCTGTGCGATGCCAAAGCCAAAAACGGCCGGGCACCACCAGAGCAAGTGTGCCGTTGCAAGGGGGGGCGAGTGTGAAAAATGCGGCGAGACAGCGCGCAATTCTCCAACCCCAAGGCAAAACCAACGTTAGGGCAAGGTGTGTCAGGGTTATGACCGATGACATATGTGTCATACATGTCATACGTGGCATACCTGTCAGACATGGCATACCATGTCATGTCATGTCGAGTCATGTCATATATTATAATGACAGACAGTCGTCAGTACGGTCGACTATGACTGTACATGTCACCGAGATGATAAGTCACATCATCTGTCATTTATTCAAGGAAAGACTTGAATGACACCTGTCATCGAGAGTTCGTATGTCGAACTCGAAGATGGCGAAGCAAGATACAATCTTGAAGTACCAAACAAGAAATCATCTTCGCTTCAAGCATGTGCGGAACAAGCATGCGGGTATCATAGGGCGAACGCATCATTCGTTCTGCCGATACCAGTCGTTCAACCAATGTCTCGGGTTCACAACCCAATGGCGGTACCATCTATGCGATGGGAGACATTCGGTATAGATGAGCTAGCGTTGTGCTAGAGCAGTATCTTCTCACAGAAGTCTGCACTCATCCCCGCCAATAACTTACGCGTGTGTTACCGTTCTATAACACAGCGCTTTATATTGATATACTAAGGGCTCGCATATCAGCCCGTATCAGATGGTATTCTAACTCGTCAGGCACGAGAAACGAGAACTCAAGTGAGTGCAGCGCGTAGATATCAATAATTTTGTGTTTACAGGTTGCGGAGCGCAAGCATATCAGGCGACGCAGTCGAATAAATACGAATAATTGATATACTGCACATACCGCTGCAATAGCGAAGACAGTGCGCGAGGATAATTGTCGCATTCGCAGGATCGTACATACAGCTGACCGTCGTATACACTGTGCGAAAAGGTGTGCATGAAGCATACGAATGCTCTGTGGTCACATATGCGCGCAGAACTATTCGCAGTTGTAAGAAATGTACGGCGATCATATATGTGCGAAAAAGCGATTCGCAGTGAAAAGTATGCGCGGCAATCATAAGTGTGCGCAGAAGCGATTCGCAGTCAGAAGTATGCACGGCAATCATATGCACGCGCATGGATGATTCGCAGTTGTAAAAATTACGCAGTACGAGATACGGCATAGAAAACATCAGCGGATTCATGATCCGCGCACAAGTCAGCACTCGTATCATGTGCTGAGAATATGGCGACAATATATGCTTTTCATCAACAGCGCGCGCGATTGCATAAATTCACTTGCAGCGCACGACAGTCATCTTGCAGTTTTACGATGATGATGTCAAAATAGTTGCAACGATCATATATGCATCGTATGCGCGCGTCAATATCCTCTGCAAAATATTTGTATACTCGCAGGGATACTTTGGATGGACGCATGATGGACGCATGATCACCATATTGCAGCATTTCACACTATATCTTGATGACTGCAGAGATATTTCAAATCATCAGAATTTGTATACTTATTTGCAATATAGTGTGCAAGATATGTGTGTACTGAGATTGCAATGATTGCAACACACACACGCACATGCACACATACTCCACTTGCAGCATTCACCAACATGCAGCATATAGTGAGTACATGCAGCATTACACCATATATACATTCTATACTGAGTGACTGCAACATTGTAAATTGTGCATGCATCACCAAAACAGCTTGATCACGATACCAGCTGTAGTATATATATATATATATATATATATACCAGTTTGATCACGTTAACAACTGGAACATTAGCATCATATTGCAATATACTGAACATTGCACAAGCATATTGCAGTGCATGCTAAGTTATATTAGAATCCATGTTAGCATAAGGTGCCTGAAAGTAATCTCAACACCATAATTAGCTCGTCATGTCCGGTGGAGCCGAGATGCTCTTCGGATCACATGCACGTTCTATGGTGGATTACTGGATGGAATGCTCACCAGAGCTACATGTAAAATAAACAAGCAACTCATTATTGTGAACGTGAGATTATAACAGGATTACAATAACTCCTAACCTGATATATATCATGCTAGATTCATTCAGTACATGGTATGCTGATCATCATCCTGCATGATAAACTATCTGGGAATATTGTAATACCAGAAGTTATCTTCCTGTAAGTGTGTAAAGTGAACACACACACACTGGCAAAAGTACTAATCAATAAGTACTGCACATTGCACACACACTGACATTACTGTATATGATGACATTCACTGACTCAGAGTGAATTGATCAACTATAATGTCCATTATGTGCATGATAATATGGATACCATTCCACAAACACATGTGCGTGTGGAATGTCAGAGATGGCGATAGATATGGGAGCAGGATAAAACAACATGTTGTAGGGCTGGATGGAGATATCTCCAGACCCGAAGGCAGAATACTGTGCTCATTATAACAGCTGGTAACTGTTGAGCACAGTCCATCCACTCTCACATATCGCTGGAGCAACAACAACCACTATACTGCATTCTGACAATTGACTCAGTATTGATCAGCACAAAAGCATGTACCTAATCAGATCAGTACATATATACAGTATATTGAGCTGACATAGGTTGTTGTGGACACACACACACACACACACACATATATGTGTGTTGTGCTAAACTGCTTTGATTATTATCAAGTTGTGTCCAGATATGTTTGGAATTTAGAGATATCATTTTGATATACTCTTAGTGCACAGTCATATGCCCAAACATATCATAGGTTGATAAGTTATCACTAAAGTGGTTAATCCGCTTATAGTTGGTACACCTAATATATCATCAGGGAGTGCATTAACTTCCATGGGTTTCAAATCAGTAAAACCCACATTTTTGATCAACCACACATGTTGATTATCAGAGATATTCACTTTTATGCCATGAAAATTGTCATGTGCAAAGGTGAAGTAAGTTGCAGTACTTCTGTACTTTGCAGCTTACACACGCACAGAGATATAATACTATGGAAAACAATAAATAGCCGAAAAATGGGCAAAATGGGTGAAATTCGTTTGCGATAGATTTCAAAATTGAAATTTCGACCCTATTTTATTTGATATTATGATTTTATACCTATTAAGGTATCAGAAAATCATAATGACCATGGTCATATCTCGTGTAACACCCTAGATATTAGGTGTGTAATATATAGGGGTATACATATTGGCTGTAACAAAATGCGTAAAAATGCTCCACGCATGATTTCAAAATGAAAAAATCGGGTTGATTTTTTTTGCTGATCTGATTATGCAGCTATCAACAACTATTCCCTGATTTATGCAGCACTTGTAACACCCTGTAACACCCCTAAAATTAAATGTGTGTGTCAGGGGTGTAACATACCTCCTGCAAACCACGTAACATACAGTGTGAAATTAAATGCAGTTTCGCTTAAATATGTTTGCAAAACATTTATACTGCTTTAATTTAACCTATTTTAGGGTTACTGATACCAAGTAACACCCTAAACACACTGTGGGGAATATGGGCCACTGTAACGTAACATGCCCTAAATGCCACCTGAATATTGGATACACTTCGTGTTTGGCATATATATATATCATGTTGTAATCAGCACAGACATGATAATATTTAGGGCAGCAACCCAAAAACTGCAGAGCAACAACCCAAAAACTGCAGGGCTACAACCCAAAGACTGTCGGGCTGCAACCCTAAAACTGTAACAGCTGCTTCCTGTAAGGACTGCATGCTATATATGAGGTACAAGGGCAACTGACAACTGCCTTATGTTCACACTTCCTTGAGGGGGGAAGAAGGTGGATATATATACATAATTACCTCATTATAATGTACAAATTTACTACATGTATGTAAACATACAGATATATTATATGTATATAACATAGATATATATACTATATATATACCACACACACACTGAACGGCATGAGATCGGCCAACAAAAGCCAGCCCATCATCATCCCAGTGGATGTGAAAAGCAAATCAAGAGCAGGGCGGGGCCGTGACAAGATACCACAAACTCATACATATTCCCAACCCAGATGCAAGGCAGCATGGAAGGATGATACGATGTGACCGATCATCGCCCAACAATTGTTGGTATCTGGGTAACGGAGTAAGCGGACCCTGCTGGCATGCCCCCAGTGGCTCCCGGTCGATGGATGGGACCTGTTGGTCCATGGTTATGTCATGAATGCAGTCACACCACACAGCATGGACACCCCATGTCAAAAAAGGGAAACATGCGGGCACCTAAGTGCTCCCCACAAAATTCAAGGGAGAACACAGAAGTTGTACATCACCACCTTCTGCCTCTCCTCGCAGCACGATAGACGAATCTACCGAGCTCTCCAAGAGGCAGTGCCCGCCAGAATGGCACCACAGGGATAACCGCCTCCCAAAACCCACTTCCACCCGGCGGCCGTCCCCGTTCACAGCGATCCGCCAGTACTTCATATCAAGGTCAAAGAACGCAAGTCCCCCGGCATGTGTAATAACCATGAGCACTGTACACGGAGAGGGAGCTAGCGTCAGACGAATTTAAGACACTCCCAAAAAGCGAGCCGTAGACGAATCCCCGACGCACTCAAAGAGGCAGTACCCATCAGAAGGGTACCACAGGGACAGCCACATCTGTATATATATACCACACACACACTCAGTTAGCTGAAGGCATCTTTTGTGTTGTGTTTTGTTTTTTAGATGGTGGTATTCGAAGAGGAAGAACCAGAAATCCCAGCCATCAATCCAGATCCAGCAACATGGTTTTTCGACATCTTAGGCTCCTATGATTCATACAGCCGGTTCAAGGTTACTAAGTGGATCGCTGGTTATGACAACACTCAGACCAGATTCGACCAGATAGGATATTTCGACAATATCAGTCGTATGAGGCCCGATATGAGCAGATATAGGGATCCTCACAATGAACCGAAGGAACCAGAAGTTGAGTTTACAGAAGACAATCCTCCAATAGTCTTTGCTGGAAGTGACGCCCCGACTGTCATTCCTATAGTTAGGGTGTATGACTGTCACCGGTCCCGGAACCCTAGACCCCGAACATATAACGGGAAGACTCGGTATTCCGTTGATCTTATCTGTTCTGATTACCACACTCGTATGAATATACAGTCAAGCTGATATATTCAGCAGGTTTGGTACCACGCACGCTTAATTTTACACTGCGACTTTGGCCATGATTGGCTAAACACCGGCGCTTGAGATGGGGTGAGGGACCCGCGTTAGAGAGACTTTCGGTACGGGCGGTATGGCTCAGTTACGGACACGCGGTTGATTGGACATGATTGGGTAGCGCTGACGGCAGTTTATTTTCCGTGAAGTATCGTTGGGCTGGATTTTGTTGTTTCTGGTCTCCGGAACACCGTACGACATTGATCGCGTCCTTTCGTCCCACACGACCGCGCACAATTTGCTGTTTCCCTGATTATCCTCGACGACCCGCCGCAACTCGCTAGCCGTCGCCCACGCCGTTGGTCTCGCCTCGCATTTTCCACCTCACCCTATCTCTGCAGTCATTTCACTATGGGTACTTCTACGAGATCTCACACCGCGGCCGCACGCCGCTCACTAGTTACAATTTTCGACGATGCCGCAGCTCGACATGCGACCACTCCAGCCACCCCTACGGTTTCGGCTACCCCAGCTGCCCAGTCAGCAGGGGCACTGTTCCTCGACGCTGTCAAACGTCTAGCAAAGGAATCTTTCGACGAGCGTGCCGCTAAACTCGTCATCAAGAAGGTGTACGACGACAAACATGGCCGTTTTGACGGTACGGAGTCGAACGTCAGCTCCGTCTTCGCCCGTCTGGTACTGGCATTACGGGACATTTTCGTCACTGAGGAGTCCGCGTTTTCTTCGCTGTTCGACCTGGAGGATGCCGCGTTGCCCGTTCGCGCCGAGGCGAACAAACTGCTGTTTTCGACACTGGAATTCATCATCGCTCCGGTGTCGCCCGCAGCAGACTGGATGGAGTCTTCAGCGGAGGCACACCCGTTTGATGGGAAGCGGGTGTTGCTGGAGATCGCCAGGATGCTCCTGGATTCCGGCGGGCCCTTCCAGGGCACCGCGGACCTTCTGGCCATCAAGATCAACCAGTTCGACCCGTCGCGGGCGATCGCCGCCTTCAACGCCGCTCTCCGGTCCGCTCGACGGAAGAGCACTCTCGACCACATGGAGGTCAAGTCCCTTTTCATCAAGTCCCTCGACCCGCCGGTCTTCTACGCCCCGGTGGTCAACCGTCTGTTGCTGCACGACCAACGTGCGGCGGAGTCCCTTGCCACCATTCAGCAATGGACCCGTGAGTGCCACGCACAACACGGGACGGATTCGCACGTCCCGGCTGCTACGCGCACGTTCTCCGCCCTCACCCTGGCTGGGCAGAGCGACGACGAGGACTACAAGACCGTCTTCAGCGAGCTCCGCGACCAGCTCTACGACATGAAGAAGGAGATCAAGGCGCTCCACAACCGTCTCGACGACACGAAGGGCTACACGCCCCGCAACGACAAGAGGAACGCCATTGGACGCGGTGGACATGGTGACGGCGTCCGCTTCGCAGCGAAGCCCCTCCCTGAGCACGGCAACTTCCCGCAGAGCTTCCGTGGGAAGTCTTCGGGTAAGGTGACTTTCCACAAGCCCACCGGTACGTTCGTCCCGTTGTGCCGGCACCCGACATGCTCCGCTACGGCGGAGAAGCATTGGCATCGTGACTGCCCGCACGGCGGACCACGCGGACGTGTTGGGGCACACGGTTTCAGCATTGCGGACAGCGAGAACGACATGCTCGCCGTGATGTTCCAAAACGCCGTGGACGAAGACGACGCCGTCCGTTTCGACGCCGTCTGCTGCATTGCAGACGGCAAACCTGACCTCTACGACACCGCCTCCGCGTTCTCCTTCGCTGTCACCGAGGAGCAACTGCCCGACACCATCGACGAGTACCTGGGGTACCGCCAGCCCGCTGACACCCACCTCGGGGTTTGCGCGGTTGGTGGTGCTACGAACATCCACAACTTCAAGATTCACGAAGAAGTCCGTGCCGACACTCTGGACGCGCCACCACCGCCGGCACCGCCCTCCGCTCCGCAGTCGGTGGTGTCCGACGAGGGGATGTACCCCGTCAGCGCGCTACACGCGCACGAACCACACGCGACCTTCATGGACAAGTTCGCGTTCAACTTGAACATCGCGGGAACGGAACCGGCGCTTGCAATGCACCACATGGGCCCCGTCGCGCCCGTGGACTCCGTCTCCGTAGCGACAGACGACTCCGAGAATGGAGACGAGTGTATTCCACCACCGAGACAGCCCTTGGGATGCGGCAGACCGCCGATGGGTTTCGGGTTCTCTGCCCTCACGTCCCTCGCAGTCTGCCTGTTGTTTGTTGTTTGTGCAACTGCCGCGCCTTTGCGTGATTGCTCCGCGCCAGCATCTTCAACAACAGGGCGCGCCGGCGACGAGGTCGGTGGTGCTGGTGTGCTGACGCCCACAGCCGTTCCGCCGGATCTCTACTACCAGCCGGCAGGCTATAGCTGGCAATTTACCGGGTAAAGGATTTTGGCCCTTGGTAATACCGGGTAAAATACCGGTAATACTTTGAGTGGTATTACCGAGGTAATACTATTCTGGGATTTTTGGCAATAATTAAAACGATCATGGGGCATCACGCACACATTATTATTGGGAGTCATACAAGTGTGCTACTAGAGGCTTTGATGTATACGCAATCGATCTAAGAAGGTGGTCAGACCAAATTCGAATGTTGTCGCCACCGAAACGAACAAAAACTACTTTTCAGAAAGTACAGACAGCCGCCCCGATTTTGGGGATTGGTTACATGCTGCACTCTCGGGTGCCGTCACCTGCCGTACAAATGTGCTCCTAGAGGCTTTGGTGTATGCGCAATCGATCTATGAAGGTGGCTAGACCAAATTCGAATGTCGTCGCCACCGAAACGAACAAAAACTACTTCTCAGAAAGTACAGACAGCCGTCCCGATTTTCGGGATTGGTAATACCCTTACCCGGTATTACCAATGGTAAAATTTGGTATTTTGGCATGGAGGACGGTCAGAGTGTCCTAAGAAGGGTGAATCCATGACGGATATCTCTCGTGTTGCCACGCAGGGATGTACTCGCGTTGTGAACTGTTTAGACTTCGAGCACGTCTCACCCTCTCACGGAATGAGGATGTTGGAAATCGTCCTGGCGTGGCGGCTGAGAAGCCGTCGATTTGATTTTTCCCCATGGTAAAATGGGTAAAATCGATGGTAATACGGGGGTAATACCCGGTATTACCAATGGTAAAACTTTTTGGTAACGTGCGGTAATACCCCCCTGCACTAGGGTAAGGACTTTTTGGGGTAAAGTAATACTTGGTAAAATACTGGTAATACCTATACCTAGTTGTATTACCTTTGGTAAAATTCGTGCCAGCCATACGGCAGGCTGGTACGGCAGCTGGTACCGTACTGCGTACGGGTACGGGTGGACATGGCTCCCGGGCCCCCCGCAGCCGCCTGAGGCAGCCCCAATTGTTGCTGCGCCGCCCTCACCGGGTGGTGCTCCGCCATCACCAGACTACGAACCACCCGCCTGGGGCGGTGGGACCGGGGATGCATTTTCTTCTTCAATTCAACACCGGGACGGACCGATTGCACCCGGTGCAACTGCCTGCGGCGACATCGACACATCTCCGATCCTCTCAATTTGCTATACGAATGATTTCACAGGCAGTGGTACCAGCTCTCCTGGGCGCTGTGACAGTGACACCGGCTCTCCCGGGCACTTTCAAAGTGGCTAGAGTTGCAATTGAGATTAGCCTGCCTCCAGACTGTTATGCTGTTGGTTCAGGTTGCCCCAAGATGGGCTTAGTTTAGGGCTTTAACTGTATCCGTATTCTGCACTATGCCTCGCTAACTGCTAGTTTCGGGGGTTACCCTGCCAGAAAGGACAGGTTCCCCTGTAGGATGCTTATTTCCACCGAAGCTGAGTAGGTGTTTGTTTCAGTTCCGTGACCACCTAGTTTGCCAGTCACCACCCTAGGTGGTGTGCTGGAAGTGACGCCCCGACTGTCATTCCTATAGTTAGGCTGTATGACTGTCACCGGTCCCGGAACCCTAGACCCCGAACATATAACGGGAAGACTCGGTATTCCGTTGATCTTATCTGTTCTGATTACCACACTCGTATGAATATACAGTCAAGCTGATATATTCAGCAGTCTTTACAGATCCTGACGATGATTCTGTTCCAGCACCAGCTCCACCCAATTTGGTTCCAAAGGTGAAGATGACACCACCTAGGGAATTCAAATCTGGACAGGACGCAGAAGTTTGGTTGGACACAGTGGACCGGTATCACACCACCGAGGATTTCTGTTAATAAAGTGTTAAAAAGTGTTAATTAAGTGTTAAAAAGTGTTAACGGGTAGGAACTGTTAATAGTGGTGGTATAAATCCCGATGGTAAATAATGATTGGCTTGGGAAAAAGTTAAGGAATTATATAATTCATGTTAACAGAATGTTAACAGAATGTTAATTTAACACAATTTTAACAGAATGTTAACACTTAATCGGAGGGGTGCCGGAGGGAGTTGAAATAGGCCCCCCCTCGCGAGATCGTTACACATGTAAGGAATATTAACAGAAAATTAACACTTTTAATAGGAATCATACACGTGGCACTCGGATTAACAGTTTTACCGGATACTAACACTTGGCTGACTGTAAACGGTCATAAATTAACAGATTTGACCGGATCGTCCACGTGTCATGACTATTAACACTAGCACCACTAGATATTAACAGAAATTCCAGAATGTTCCACGTGGCATGTCTATTTACACTAGCACCACTAGCTATTAACAGAAATTCCAGATTGTTCCACGTGGCATGTCTATTAACACTAGCACCACTAGCTATTAACAGAAATTCCAGATTGTTCCACGTGGCATGTCTATTAACACTAGCACAACTAGCTATTAACAGAAATTCCAGATTGTTCCACGTGGCATGCTAAGAGGGACTGCCGATGCTACTAAAAGTACCACTGGAACAGATTCGTTCCATGTGGCAAGCAGGCATTCGCTAGCTACACAGAGCAATTGGACGGAGCTGATGAAGCTGCGCTGGCGTTCGGTGTCCTCCTTCGATTGCTGCGCGGAGCTCATGAGGTAGCTTGCGCTATTGCTTCTTGCAACGTACCGCTTTCATCCCCGGCCATAGGTAAGTGGCGTGTAGAGGTACGCGGTTTCCAGGTGGGCGATGGATAATGACCTTGGTTTCGAGACGGCTTATATTACCGGTAGGAGAAGTGTACGTTTTTCTGCCTCGTTGCACACATACACGCCCCGGCTGTTCATGGTAAGGTCCTCAACAGTGGGGTAGGCGGTCACCATAGCCAGGCGGCACACGGTGTCGTTGGCGGCGGAGTTCTCGGCGGAACGCTTCAGGAAGATCAAGTAGTAAGCCTCCACGGTGCCGTACTCAAAAGCGTCGGCCGCGCATGTACTCAAAGCCACGTTGAAGGAGATACGCGTTTTTGCCCGGGTGTAAACCCGGGATGTGAAGTCCTCATCGCCTCTTCGCATGCGCGAGAATCGAAGGACGTCCATGGCTGCATCCAGGGAAGGGCTTGCATGATCGCTAAAAAGGGATCGGACGCACCCCACCAGTTCCCGGTGCAGACGACCCCCCTCCTCGTTTGCCAACGCAGCGGTTGGTACACCGTCGCGGACGAGATAGTGGCCGGTGTCAAGGAGATGGCACACCTTGGAGGAATCGTCAGCCCGGGTGGTCCCAGAATCATGGTATTCGCCGCCCTTGGCCATGGCCATCTCCGTGAGCATGTCCGGAAGGAAGCGGATCCCTTCGTAGCTCCACGCCATGTCGTCCACCGCCTCTTTCGTGAGATACGCGTTCGCTATGCACGTGTCGATCGCCTTACCTCCGACCGGGGCTGGCACCACCCCCTTGCTGTCGCCCAGGAGACGCTCGACCCAGAGCTCGTTGGTGCTGCTCACCACGCCGGTTTCCTCCTCTTGCTTGCACAAGTGAACGACCGCCATGCGCAGATTCAACGTCAACATGTTCATGGGGCATTGCTGTTCCACAATCACCGCAAAGGCCCACAGCTCTTTCCCGGCCTCCTTCCGGGGCTCCGCACGGGACTGGAGGTCCCCACACAATCCTATTGCAGGCCCTCTCATAAAGTAGAGCACCGCCCGCCGCAAAGTCCACCAAGCCTTGTCCAACTCCGGATTCAAGTTCTTCAGAACATCCATGAACACCATCGGACTGAAAATCAAGATAAAGTTCAGCATGTCCTCCATGGTGTAGTTCCCTGCAACAGCGAGCCTTTTACAGATCTTAGGCAACCGGTGCATCCTCCCCGCGTATGAAATGACACCAACCGGAGATTGCGTCAATTTTCAGTTGGTGTCGTTTTATTCAATTCAATTTCAGTTTGATAGTTTCTAGTGGCATTAGCTCAACTTCTAGAGCGCCAAACCTATCGGTTACTTTGGAGGTTCTCGGTGAAAGTCCGAGATGCCACACACTAGACTCTCTTTCACTGTCTTCCCATCTTCCTCTTGAAGATACACGGTTTTTCAGACCCTTCGCGGTCAGACACCAACAAACTAACAACAGTGCATACATATGTACCTGGTTGTAGTAGCATTCATCCCTACGGTTAGTAGGTGTGGCCATTCCCTGCCGGTGCACACAAACATGGTTGCACGCGGACCGGGGGAATAAGGTTGGCGCATCTGCCACGCCCGTTCCTACTAAACAAGGCACATGCAAGGTGATGGGTGTCGGTATCCGTGGTTAGATCCGGGTGCTCACCCGCGTATTGCACGAAGTCTTGGTACTCCCGGTGCATGTCATGCGGCGCGGTCAGTCCCTTTCCGTTGGCCTGCAACTGCTTCAGTTGCATGGGTGAGAAATAGCACGTGTTTGGGCAATTGTTCACCTTGTTTCGCAGCATTTTCAGGAACTTCTTGATGACGCCGTAACACATCATGTGCATGAACGGCAGCACGTACCCGTAGATGGGGTCAAAGTAGTCCAGCTGCTCTAACGGCCCGGCTGCATATCGGCCGGTCCGCATCGGATCCACACCATCCTCCGCGGTCAGCCTCACCAGTTCCTTGTGGTCCTCCTTGGTTAACCACACACTCGGATCATTGGCATACAACACCTCCCCTTCGTCCAAGTATGTCTGCGAGATGGGGTTCGCATAGCCCAAGCAGTACATGCCATTTCCGTTAGGGCCCTTAGTGGCCTCCCAGATGCTTTTGAAGTCGTTGCGCCTTGCCGCCACGGGAGCGAACTTCCCCAAGTCGTTACGCGCAATCGTATCGCAGTAGCATAACATCAGGAACACGCTGAACTGTTCATGCCACACCTGGAAGTACCCGTCATACACCCTGAAAGGGGTTTGGTCAGCATCGGCATGGCCCTTACTCAGTTGTTTCAGCTCTTCCATCATGGGTTCTAGCAACACGTCGACGTCCTTCCAGTGTTGACGTGGGCCAGGGGCTATCGAGATCACACCGCAGTGCTTCATCTTCACACGTTCCTGCGGATACCCTCCATTGCACACGCAGTCAAGCGCAATAGCCTATGATCTCTTCAAGCCGCGCTGGAGCGTCACACCTCCGTGCGCACACACTCGTGTAGATGTTCACCGCGGGTTGGGCTTTACGCACTACCTACCTTGGGAGGAAGGTCCGCACTTCGCAACGCGCCGAACCGCGTGGACCAATTCCTGCGATGGCAACGCGCTAGTCAGTTGCGGTCCTTTCAGCCATCTCGCATCGCCCATCGGCAACGTTCGTATACGATCAGCCGCGGCACTCGTCCGTTACAAGGAGTAAGGACATCGGCACGGGTCGCACTGTTTGTCATGCTTCTTTGCTTGCCCGTCGTCCTCTCCATATTCGATGCCCATCCCAGTTCGTAATACCCCTGGTTTCTCCTGGTTCCCGCTCGGCGTCTCACGCAGTAGTCTGCCACCGACGCTAGGGTGCTCGTTTACTCGTAGCCCGTGCGGGCTGCTCATGACACAAGCGTTTTCGGGAGCTCTGGCCGTGGGACTCGCACGCTGCTTAGCAAAGTCGTAGTCCATCATCCAGCGCCGCACCAGCCGCTTCACGGTGAAATAGAAGTAGTACTCCTTGGGACGATACTCCTCCCCGCGCGCCGTTTTAACAACGTCGTACCTCTCCTCCGTGCACCACTCCGTGGGCTCGCCATCCGCCCCACGCTTCGTGGGCACGCCGCATACCTCTTGCACCCTCTTCCCCAGCTTTCCCTCCCCGTTTTGCCATGCGAAATTGCGGTGGAACTTGGGACACACGTGTATCGCATAGTCCCATACGCTCTCCGCACCGAGCGCCCGTCTCATGTGCCATAGCGATCCCGGCAGGTTGCAAGTATTGCCGCCCAGGAGCATCTTCAGGACTTTCAGGAAGGTGTCGAAATGGTCATCAGTCCACCTCTGTCGCCTTTTCATATCCATGAAGTACCATACGGCCTCCTGCACGGTCACCCCGTTCGGACTCGCCTTCCCGTGCGTGACCAGCGGTTGCGACTGCTTTCCTGCTGGTAGGTTTGGCACGTCCGTCACACACAACGTGATCGCGGGGTCGGGCTCAGGCTGCAGGGCCAGCACAATGCCCTGCACGGACTCCGTCGCGATACTGACTTCGGTATTCATTTCCACCAGCACTGCCAACTCCTGCTTACAATGGCAGTCACACCACCAGCGCTCCCCGTCATATTACTACGCTCTATCTCGCTCACGCATCGTTAGTGGGTTACAGGGGAAACATTTTGGTGCCAGTATGGGCAGGGCGGGCTGCATACCTCAAACAAGAAGTCTGGCAGATCAAGCATATCCTCTGTAGGCGTATTCATTTCTTCGTCCGCCACAAGGTGGGTCTTTTCCAGAGCTTCTACGACATCTTCCACAACGATGTCCTGGTTCTCCTTCGCCTCCTCCCAGTATTCCTTCTCAGCCGGGGATTCCTCACAGGTTAGGTGTCGGTTGCGGACACCATGGTATCAGCAACATCGGAGAGGTACGCTAGGCAAAACGGACGCACACCGCGGCCACCTTCCGCGCCCGGCCCGTTGGCGGGCCACCGACGAGGTACGAGTACGGCACGGCCACGGTTCAACTTAGAGCGGCGGGCCGCAACCGGACATCTTTGGACACACCCCGAACCGGACAGGAGGACTCCGGGGGACGATATGGACGAGGCACGCTCGCGCGAGGAAATAACCCGCAGCTTGCCGTGAGGTGAAACGCTTAAATTCCGCGGGTCCGTTGCGCGCACGGCCCGTGGGCGTGCAGCGCACGAGCAACACGGTACACGTCACGGGCGTGAGGTGAAACGCTAAAACGCCGCGGCTACGAGGCGCGCACGGCCCGTTGGCGAGCAGCGCACGAGCAACACGGCACGCGTCACAGGCAGCCGGTGGTGGAAGCCAAAATAAGAACCGGGGGTCGGCCTGCAAGATGGATGACCGCATACTCGTTCGTTGGGAATGAAGTGTGTATATTTAGGGGGGGGGCGGGGAAAACGCAGCAGGAAGCGGGAATGGCGGGTGCAATGCGTACCTTGCTGCCAGCCGCAGCCGCCGCGTCTTCAGCAGCGGGGGGGGCGGAGGCACCCCCTCCAGCTTCGGCTGCGGTCGCTGATGGAGCTTCCTAAGTAGGACGCAACAAACAACCGGAAGCACTTCATCATCCAGAAGACGACCGCTGGCGACGGTATGTCCCCAGCGTGACCTCCGGCTTATATGAAGATCACCCTTTAAAAAAACAGGGACAAGAGGCTTGCATAACCCGCCGCATCGTTGCGCGACCGGCCCGTTGGCGATCAGCGCACGTGCTACACGGTCCGCAGAGGCTTCAACACATGTAAAAAAATGAAACCCGGTGAACACGAAAATGAAACACTTAAAACGACGAGAAGCATACCACGCTTGTGAGGTTACAACTCTTTTAAGAGGGGAGATCTGTCAGGGTTATGACCGATGACATATGTGTCATACATGTCATACATGTCATGCGTGTCATACCTGTCAGACATGGCATACCATGTCATGTCATGTCGAGGCATGTCATATATTATAATGACAGACAGTCGTCAGTACGGTCGACTATGACTGTACATGTCACCGAGATGATAAGTCACATCATCTGTCATTTATTCAAGGAAAGACTTGAATGACACCTGTCATCGAGAGTTCGTATGTCGAACTCGAAGATGGCGAAGCAAGATACAATCTTGAAGTACCAAACAAGAAATCATCTTCGCTTCAAGCATGTGCGGAACAAGCATGCGGGTATCATAGGGCGAACGCATCATTCGTTCTGCCGATACCAGTCGTTCAACCAATGTCTCGGGTTCAACGCACTATTCGATGAAAATGATATTCTCATGTGAAAATGATATTGCCTTATTTACCTCATGATAGGATTAAAAAGCCGCATTTTAACAGTCAAGAACATGCAAGTGCAGGTTGTGCATTAGATTTAATGGTTTTTATGGTACAAAATTGAGGTCAAATGCACTTTTTCGAAATCTAGGAGGAGTGAAAACACAAAGAACTTTTGACTCAGAATCTATATACACGTTATACACATATTATTTACATGTTTTTTTCCGTCTTGCTTTACGCGTCCACTTCAGGTGCTACCGCTACCGCTACGCAATTATCAAAAGCTTCGACTTCATCGGAATCATCCGATTCATTCAAGTCACCTAGGTCCTTGCGCGTGCGTTTGGATTGTTGTGCAAGCAAAGCGACGACTATCTGCGCGTATTGCTCGTTCGGTATACTCCGTTCGGGGTCATTCGCATCCACATTCCATGCCAGCACTATTTCATTCTTATCGAAAGTCTCGGTAGACGGTCGGTGCCCCGGTGGCGCTGCGAAAGCTCCTGGGTGACTCGCAAGCTGCTTGCCGAGGTGCTTCTTCTTGGTGTCGGTGTGCTTTTTGGGTTGGAAATAGCGATATAGCAGCTGTTGAGTTGACGGATAGCGCGCCTCCACCTTCACCAAGTACAACGGATCCGACCATTCGCTTCGCTTCAGTTGTACGCGGAAAGCGAACTTGTCGTTTTCAGATTCCACCGCGAGAGCCACCGCAAAGCTGCCGACTGTCATCTGGCCGTAGGTGACCTCCCACTGGGCGTTGTCCACGTACTGCTCTGCTCGCTTTTGGGCTCGACCTTGGTGTTTCCGTTTACCGTTGTACACTTCTATCGGCGCTCGATCAATTCGGCGTTGGATGATGCGCACCGGTATAGCAGGGACGGCGGCAGCCCCGGCAGCTTCTATCGCCAACGCGGGCGCCTCTATCAGTCGAACCAAGGTGGCATTGCGCTCGATGGCGATTTTCTCGGGATGCTGGAAGGGTATCGCGGGCGCTTGACATTCTCCACCAGCAGTTAGGTGGCGCTGTTTCTCGATGACATCCTCGCGCCAAAACTTTTCGTGCACGTCCGTGAGCTTTGTGCCCAAAATGTCCTTCAACGCCTGTAAGGTATGCTCAAGCTTTTCGATGCCTTCTTCGGTAAAAGGAATCGGCTTGATGTATCCAGGCCCCGCGACAGGGGGTGTAGAAACAAGCTTTGGCAATGGAGTCTCGGGTAACCATTTGGGTGAAATGGAATACTGTTTGTACTGCATGCCCACTTCGCCGTGCTCGTTCTTCTTAAACTTGAAAGCCTGCTGTGCCAAAATATTGTGGCAATCGAAGGCGTGACCATCAAACCAAGAGCTGAAGTCGAAGATCTTCTCGGTGTGCTCGCATATTACACCATCCGTAAAGCATTCTTGTGCGACCTCTATCATCTCGTCGAGCGTCCAAGCTTGCTTGCGTCGTAGACGCACGGAGAAGCGTGAAAACATCTGGTCAATGTTCTCGTGCGTATGTCCCACCAACAGAAAGTTGAGTTTCACCTTGCGAAAGACGTCCGTGTGCACCAGCCAAGCTGCGTATGCCAACATCAACTTGCTCTTGTTGGTGCTCACATTGTCAAGCTGTACATACAATACTTCCGGCATCGGGTATGAATTTTCCCCGTCCCCGTTGCGTCGATGCTCTTGAATGCGGAGGATATCCCGGTGCAAAACGTTGACAAGGAAGTTCGCATCGTCCTTGAAGTTGGCGTAGTTGAAATCCATGAAGCGGCCCACGTTCTCGATCATGCTCCCCATGTTGTGCACGTCAAGGAAGTCCTTAGAGTCCAGATGTTTAGGGATACGTCGAAAGTGTGGCAGTCGGGTGGTCCACTGCGTCATGCCATCGATGATCACCGAGGCATACGTATGCCAAGTTTTGTTCATGGCAATGCTCTTGGTCATATTCGCTTTACGACCATGTTTGTAGAACTTCTGGCGCTCCGCTCGTGCGATTGCATGATGTTTGTTGAGAGGCCCGTTGTATTGCGCTGTGCAAGATACACAATTCGGGTCAGTGAACAAATTACATAAGCATATAAACACATCACAAAGCTATTCATGAATATTCACCTTTTTGAGATTTGGTTAAGCCTTCCTTCAATAACTTGAAGGACGCGCAAACATCGCAGTGAGAAAATCGGTTCACCGATGGAATCTTGAGCCACTTGCTGCAATCTTCGTCAAATATTTTGTACCAGTAACTGAGAGAGAGCTTTTTGCTCTCCTCATTCTCACGCAAGCCCTCGATGTACTCGTCCCACAGCTCTTCGATGGTCAAACCATCCGAAAGATGAATCGGTTCTTTGTCAGGTTGGTGTTGTCCGTATTCGTCGGCGTATTTCTCGATCCATGCGACGGCCGACTCGCGTTTCAGGGAAATCTTGCGGTTGTCCTCCTCGTACGTCAATCCATGAACAAACGTGTGTCGGCCCTCGAGCACGCGTGTCCGACAGTCGTGAAGATACCCGTAGCTGATGCCGTAAGCCATATAGTAGAACTTAAAGCACACCTGTTACAAAACAAAAGACACCGTCACTCAAAAATTATTAACCGTCACTCAAAAATTATTAACAAATTATCTAAGGAAACGCATAAGGGTTTTTATAGCTTGGCTGGATCTAAGACGCTTGGGAGACACCCCCAGCACTGCACGTCTGCAGGCGGGACGGCCGTCGCGTGCTCGTCAGCACTCTCCGTCACGCCTTAAATCTGCGCAACCTACACCCTTAGTGGGAATCGAACCCACGAGTGCGAGGTTCATAGCCTAGCGCCGTACCAACTCGACCAACGTCGTGAATGTGTACTTTATGAAATTTATTTAGAAATTTATGATACAATATTCCACATTCCTGTGATGAACAAGATTACACAATCTATCACAAGGTCCAAGAAAAATTTCGCTTTGACCAGAGGCCGTTCATTAGCTAATGAACGGTTCCCGCAGCCAAAGTGTCTATGTGTGAGTCGCGCTTTGGCCAGAGGCCGTTCATTAGCTAATGAACGGTTCCCGCAGCCAAAGTGTCTATGTGTGAGTCGCGCTTTGGCCAGAGGCCGTTCATTAGCTAATGAACGGTTCCCGCAGCCAAAGTGTCTATGTGTGAGTCGCGCTTTGGCCAGAGGCCGTTCATTAGCTAATGAACGGTTCCCGCAGCCAAAGTGTCTATGTGTGAGTCGCGCTTTGGCCAGAGGCCGTTCATTAGCTAATGAACGGTTCCCGCAGCCAAAGTGTCTATGTGTGAGTCGCGCTTTGGCCAGAGGCCGTTCATTAGCTAATGAACGGTTCCCGCAGCCAAAGTGTCTATGTGTGAGTCGCGCTTTGGCCAGAGGCCGTTCATTAGCTAATGAACGGTTCCCGCAGCCAAAGTGTCTATGTGTGAGTCGCGCTTTGGCCAGAGGCCGTTCATTAGCTAATGAACGGTTCCCGCAGCCAAAGTGTCTATGTGTGAGTCGCGCTTTGGCCAGAGGCCGTTCATTAGCTAATGAACGAGTTCAAAAATAAACATACCTGCTTCTTGGCCAAAAAGTATTTGAAGTCGAATTTATCTTCAGATCGAAAGCTGTTTTTTAGCAAGTCCTTCACGAAGTATTCCTTCCTATCTTTTTGCGACATGCTGAAAATGTTTTCGCGAAAAGACTTAATATCTGCCGATGAGAAAGATAGACAGCAGTGCGACTTGCAATTGCACTTAATGGTTTCTGCCATTGATATACTGTCAGCCTGCAAACGTCGCTGCTTGATACTAATTACGCCTGTATATTTCTGCTTGCGTATGTCGGATTCGTACGGTTTGCGCACAACAATCTGCTTGTTTACTTCACCGTTTAAACACCGAAGAGGGTCTTCATTAAGCAAGTCTAAACTTGTCTCTGAAAATTCTGTATCAAGTCTGCTTTTTATCTCTTGTAAGTCAATTTCGCGCAAAGCGCGTGTGCCGGAAACGCGTGAAGAATTAGAGCTAACTTCCGATCTAGACGTCAAAGGCGCGTTCCAAAGGACCAATTGCGTATTTGCGCTCGGGGCTATGCTTGGAATTGGCTCATGATCAAAGAAGTCAGCCCCTATTTCCATAGAATCTTCAATAACTATTCCCGGGCACGGTTTGCAGATAATCTCGCAACCCTCATCAAAAGGAATAGAAAACATATTTTCGTCAAAATTAGCCGTCATTAGCTTATGAAGCCGTTTATTACGTTCTGAAAATGATATGGACTTGCGAGTCAACGGAGAATTTCTATCTTTTTAGATCGATCGATTCTCGATTTCAGCGCAAATGACACCAGGATATCTTTAAATCATATCCTTGATCTGAACAGACCGAATCAGGAAGCGACAGCAAATGTCATTTTTGACAAAAATTGTCATCGATATTTGACATGTCATTTTTAGCCGAAATGACCTACAATATTTTGCTAAAGTTACATCACTTTTTCAAAGTTCCTTCACACACACCCCTTTCACAGTTGACAGCCAATTTCTCTCATTTCAGTATGGCGACAGCAGAAACATTTCAAGCACTGAGGGAACATCATATTTTTCAGCAATATCTTGGCAACAAGTGGAGCATTGTTAGAACGCTTCAAACCGACAATCCTGCAGACACCTTGAGCCGTCGCACGAGTGAGAATGGCTTAAGTATGTGTCACAACTATAATGGAATATTTCTATGATGTTATGTAATCGCTGTGGAATCGCAGGAATTTAAAAAATACAACTTTTTTTCATTTTCCCAAAAAAATATTTTTTCAGGGTGAAATCGCCGAAAAACCGTTGTTTTTAGCTTGATTTGGCGTCCTACTCCATTATGCGGGTGAGGAGTGCAGCGATTCGTGGAATTGAGGGGTTTCACATATCACGTTATTAATCCTGATGGTCACCGCAATTTGAAATTTTAAAAAAAAATATTTTTTTGGCTCAAATCGGTCGAAAATCGCGGTTTTTTGCCTGTTTCGGCCTGTCGCGGGCCTGTTTTGGCGTTCTACGCCACTCGGCGTGTGTGGAGTGCACATATTCGTGGAAATGAGGGTTTTCACATATCACCTAAGCACTCCTGATGGGAATCGCAATTTGAAATTTTGGAAAAAAAAATTTTTTTGGCCCAAATTTCAACAGAAATCGATTTTTTTGCCTGTTCCGGCCTGTCGCGGGCCTGTTTTGGCGTTCTACGCCACTCGGCGTGTGTGGAGTGCACATATTCGTGGAAATGAGGGTTTTCACATATCACCTAAGCACTCCTGATGGGAATCGCAATTTGAAATTTTGGAAAAAAAATATTTTTGGGCCCAAATTTCAACAGAAATCGATTTTTTTGCCTGTTTCGGCCTGTCGCGGGCCTGTTTTGGCGTTCTACGCCACTCGGCGTGTGTGGAGTGCACATATTCGTGGAAATGAGGGTTTTCACATATCACCTAAGCACTCCTGATGGGAATCGCAATTTGAAATTTTGGAAAAAAAATTTTTTTTGGCCCAAATTTCAACAGAAATCGATTTTTTTGCCTGTTCCGGCCTGTCGCGGGCCTGTTTTGGCGTTCTACGCCACTCGGCGTGTGTGGAGTGCACATATTCGTGGAAATGAGGGTTTTCACATATCACCTAAGCACTCCTGATGGGAATCGCAATTTGAAATTCTCGGAAAAAAATATTTTTGGGCCCAAATTTCAACAGAAATCGATTTTTTGGCATGTTTCGGCAAGTTGCGGGCCTGTTTTGGCGTTCTACATGTACGTATATTATATACTCATGCGTGCGAAGTGTGCATATTCGTGGTCTCCAGGCCTGTTTCAGTTGGAAATTTGTAATTGCATACGAGTTGCCATCACGAGGAACACAAGCCTGTCATTATCAAAACATGAATATAATTTGTTATTTGGATAACGATTAGCTGGAGCGCAATGGAAGCGTGTTGGACCCATAACCTAACACTTTTCAGGAAACATTTGCATTTCTTTTGCTCTTCACATCTCATTGCCAATAGGCACACTGCATAGCATTTCAATAAAAATAGCTTTATTTTTACATGCTTTTAAGTGTGTGAGAGAAAATCTCTTTTCGGAATATATCTCTTCTAGGCTGATTCACAGCTTCACATGCTTTTTAGGCTGATGCACAGGCTCCAATTTAACCATATCTAGGGGCGGCGCATGCCAGGTCCATAAAACGGGTCCCATGATTGCCGCGGCTGTGAGGACCACTCAGGCGGAAGCTGCCTTGACAAGGCTGCATTCAGCCTCATCGCCTGCCGTAAAGGCATCGTGACCAGCTGCTCAGGGTACTGCTGCTGCACCGCCAACGCATAACCTGGCATGGCATCATGGGCCGCACGGCCGTGGGGTGCCCGATAGGTCTGCGCATACGGGGTCTGCGCAGCATACGGGTCCAGCCCCAGCATCATGGGCGGGTACTGGGGGAGGGCGGCGAGGGCGCGCCCGTGATGTTGGGGAGGTACGCTATCCGAGTTATAATAAACCCCACCATACACCCACTCATATGGCATCTCCGGCGGAGCAGTCTCACCAGGGGAGCTGGGCGCGTGGAAAAGCACGGGTCTTGACGGTGCTGCTGCGGACGGTGCTGTTGCGGTGGCAGCTGCAGGCGGTGCATCTGTGGTGGCAGCTGCAGGCGGTGCTGCTGCGGTGGCAGCCGCAGGCGGTGCTGCTGCGGTGGCAGCTGCAGGCGGTGCTGCTGCGGTGGCAGCTGCAGGCGGTGCTGCTGCGGTGGCAGCCGCAGGCGGTGCTGCTGCGGTGGCAGCTGCAGGCGGTGCTGCTGCGGTGGCCGCGGCAGGAGATGCTGCTGCCGTGGCCGCCGCTTGCGGTGCTGCTGCCGTGGCAGCTGCCGTGGCACCTACCTCCGGCCCTGGGGAGGCAGCCGACGCAATCCCTGCCTGGGCCAAGGCGGCTGCCCCCTGCGCCAACTGCATCTTCAAGGCCTGGATCCTCACCTGAGCCTCCAACTCGGCAATCTCCGCCTGACGGGCCTTCGACGCCAACACCGGAGGTTCAGCTGAGCTCGGTGTCACCTCCCTTCGCCCCTCCCAACCTTCCGACTGTGGCCTGGCCAAGTCCGTCGTCAGGCTCCCCGTCGCCGCGCGCTCCCTGTTAAACAGCTCCGCGGCGTCTGCACTATGATGATGCATCCGGCTGTCAATGGGCGTGTTGCGGCCCACTGAATCGTTGAAGAGGTTTAGGGGATCGAGCACTCCCCCAGGGGAGTGCTCGAAAGGCCCTGAAGGAGTACCCACCTGCGTATCCAGCTCCTCCAATGCCAGCGGGGCTCGCGCAGACAACGGCCCTCTTGGTATGCTTGCTTCTGCCTGCTCCGTGTCCGTGTCCGACAATTCGTCCGGCTCCGACTGTGCAGCACGAGGGCCATGAACTGGACAAGGGCTCCTGCGTTTCCTGTCGGAGCCACCCTCCACTGCTGCCGCCGCTGCCTGCTGCGAGCGCGTTCGTCTCAAAGACTGCAGTGGGTCACAAACCTCAGGCACTCTCTGAGTGGAGCCGAACGCGGGGAGAGTCTCGGAGATGTTCCCCTCAGCGCCTGTCCTCCGCGCCTTCACCCTGGTGCCTGGCTCCGGTCCTTTACCCCAAACAGGGGTCTCAGTGCCCGCGGGGCTACCTCCCCGTCCACGCTTAGTCCCCCGAGGAATTGCCAATGCCATCTTTATCCCAGACAGGGTTTCCGCCCGGAGCTTCTTCGCCTTCTCCCTCTCCGCTGCTGCAGCCTTCTCTTTCTTCGCCTTCTCCCTCTCCGCTGCTGCAGCCTTCTCTTTCCTCGCCTTCTCCCTCTCCGCTGCTGCAGCCTTCTCCTTCTTCTCCTTCTCCCTCTCCGCTGCTGCAGCCTTCTCCTTCTTCTCCTTCTCCCTCTCCGCTGCTGCAGCCTTCTCCTTCTTCTCCTTCTCCTTCTTCTCCGCTTCTGCTGCTGCTGCTGCTGCTGCTGCAGTCACCGGCGGCTTCAACTCGCCGGTCAACGTCTCCGCATGCCCCTTCCCATATGCCTGCAAACTTTTCATCACCCGAATCACCCCCTCCTCCACCAGACCGTGCTTAAAGGAATTGTATGCCTCATCAAAAAAGCCTCCTTCCTCGTTGATGTTGTCGTAGTATACTACCTCCCAATCCCTGGCTTGTGTTAGCAAACTTAGCTTGCTGTTCAACGCCGTAGCGCGGAACAGCACCCTCCTCCGCGGAATCTTACTCCCCACTGGATCCGCCACAAGCCACGGCCCATATACCCAGCATGCCGTCCCTTGTTTTGCACCTTCCCTTGGCTTCACGATGGGGCCACCAATCCAGACCACCTCCTTGTGCTGTTCGTGGTACACAACCCTCCCAAAAGCCACCGTATCCCTCAGAAGCTCCCGCAACGCCAGGCACGCATCATACTCCTGTGGCTCCCCAAGCACCACACTCCTCCCCATATCCTCGTCAACCTCATTGATCGCGTTCGCGAAGTCGATCTCCCGCTCCAGGGCTGTCATTGCCTGGGAAGGCTCCGAGGTAGTGGCTCGCTCAATTCCTTGCGAGTCATAATGCTTTCTTCTGCAAGGGTCATGCCCAACCACAAACTCCCAGGGCGACCTTGTTACAGTGGCGGATCCAGTGACCGGAAAAGTGGTGTTTTCCGGAAAGAGGTCTTCCGCCGCTGTAATGTAGGTGTGCGCCGACGCACGAAAAGTTCCACCGTGCATCTCCACCGCGTTGTGGATTAGCCTGCCGTCAAAGATCACCACGCTCTTTGCCGGCAGGAAGCAGGTCACCGGCCGAAGGGTGTCCGGGGTGGCCCCATCCCCCAACTTATGCGACTGGGGGTACACCGTAAACGGGTACATGTCCGTTAGGACAAGCATGACGGACAGCGCACCATAGTCCCGATGCTTCTCCTGAACCAACGCCGCCGGGTAGGTGAGCAGGGCGGTTCGCGCCATGTCACCTTTCGGCACCTCCAGCTTCCCGAACGTGTCCCCCACCGCAGCCATGACGTCCTCAGCCACCTGCTCAAACCGTTTGTAAAACGGCGTGCCCTCCACCAGGTTCCCGATCCACCTCTTCGGGTCCTTCAGGGTGTCCAGCTCCCCATTGGCCTTCTTCTTGAACGCCCTGAAGTTGTTTCTGAACGCGGAGTTTGGAGCCAAATCCTTCTGGAACTCTGCAACCAGAGCCTTAGCGGATATCGTGTCCTGCAATTGACCGACACAATACCCACCCTCTGCAAGCCTATGCCTCCAGTGTTCGTCCAGCAGCACGCCTTTTGTGAAGTGAGGCTGCTCCTCCGCATTCTTTGCCCCCTCCGCAGCAGGCACCTTAGGAGCAGGCGTCTCTCCAGCATCTGTGCCCTCCTCTGTATCTGGCACCTCCCCAGCGGACTGATGCTTTGAAACTGGGGCCTCCACAGCAGGCACGTCCACGGCAGCAGGCGTCTCTGCAGCAGCCGTGCCCTGCTCTGCAACTGGCTGATCCTCAGCAGACTTGTGCTGAGGATCAGGGGCCTCCACAGCAGGCATGTCCTGTGAAACCGGGGCCTCCACAGCAGGCACGTCCACGGCAGCAGGCGTCTCTGCAGCAGCCGTGCCCTGCTCTGCAACTGGCTGATCCTCAGCAGACTTGTGCTGAGGATCAGGGGCCTCCACAGCAGGCATGTCCTGTGAAACCGGGGCCTTCACAGCAGGCGCGTGGAAGAGCGCGGGTCTTGACGGTGCTGCTGCGGACGGTGCTGTTGCGGTGGCAGCTGCAGGCGGTGCATCTGTGGTGGCAGCTGCAGGCGGTGCTGCTGCGGTGGCAGCCGCAGGCGGTGCTGCTGCGGTGGCAGCCGCAGGCGGTGCTGCTGCGGTGGCAGCCGCAGGCGGTGCTGCTGCGGTGGCAGCTGCAGGCGGTGCTGCTGCGGTGGCAGCTGCAGGCGGTGCTGCTGCGTCGGCATCGCCTGCCTCCTTCTTAGAAATTAGCGACAACTGATGCTTCTCCACCAGCCCGCCTCCTGGTTCTGCGCGAACAACGGCTGCGAACGTGGGCGCCTCCTGTAACGGAGCTTCGTCCATGTTTGCAGCAGCCTGCTGCTGCGCTGCCATTCCCTCAGCCTTCTCCGCGCTGGCAGCAGCAGCACCAGTATCCGCAGCAGCCTGCCCATCATCAGGGTTCGGCGAGGCCGTGCACGCCCATTTGACAGGAGGCTGTCCAACGCAGAGATGGCGCCCGCATGTTGAAGAGTGGCTGTCTCCGGATTTTCGGCAGTTCTTGTGGAACCCGCGCTTGCAGGTCGCGCAGGTAACAAGCACTGGGAAGTGATTCTCCGAACCCATTCCGCAAAAGAGGCAGAACAGGCGGGCCAGGATCCCGCAGCGCCCGCATTCCCCTGGAAACCGCTTTTCCCCTGACGGTGTGAGCTGGCGCGACGCGCACCCAACGTGGAAGGAGTCGGAGCACATGTCGCAGGTCGCCAACGCCAGCCTCGTTCGATCCAACGAGTCGTCGGGATGGGGGCACCCTTCCACATTGCAGGCGGGTACTCCTTCACTCTCGGCGACACCTTCCACCAGTTTCCGCTCTGACTTCCGATCTGACTTGCGCCTTAAAGCGTTTGGCACGGCTGCCCCAACCGCTGCTGCATAGGTGAATCTGTTCTGCTTCATTATTAGAATATTAGCTCCCAATTTATACCAAAGTAACCGTCAATGCCTTCGTCCTCGATCCAAACGTCAATTGCGCAACGAAAACACGCGAAGAAAGTGCTATGGTCGCAGATAGCGTACAGTTCGCAGGTTGGCGTTACCGTTACAAGCACTCGAGCTCTCAGTGAGCAGATATCGCACTTTTGGTCCGACATGCTTACGGTTTTTAGGGGTCTCGTTCAGTTGTAAGATGTCGGGGGAGGGCTCTGATATACATTATCGCCCTCCCGATCATCCCATCTTTTGATCGTGTGGGCGAACCGACATGCCGATTCGAGCTTCCTGTGCGCAGGTATCGGACTTTTGGCCTGACATGCTTACGGTGTCGTGACGGAATTTCAATTAAATTATCTGATATGCATTATCGCCCTCCCGATCAGCTCATCACCTAATCGTGGGTGCGATACACGCGCCACGTGAAATATGACATGTCTGGGTGATAAATCATTACACGATCGAATCTTGAATCGAAATTTATGAATCGCCCGCAGGATCGACGAATTCGTTGATCGTGGGTGCGATACACACGCCACGTGAAATATGACATGTCCGGGTGATAAATCATTACACGATCGAATCTTGAATCGAAATTTATGAATCGCCCGCACGATCGACGCAGCAGTTGATCGTGGGTGCGATACACACGCTACGTCAAATTTGACATGTCCGGGTGATAAATCAAGAAATGGCGAATCGCCCCCACGATCGAACAGTCATTCCATCCTGGGGGCGATACTTACGCCACGGATACTTTTCGTGAAAGGACTATTCATATTCCTGATGCATGTGGGAGTCCGTGCAAAAGTTCAGACATGCAAATATGTTAATTGAAGGCGTGCTTTCGCCCGTAGACTCCTTACATGTTTGCCGCTTATGAGTGGCGTTTTTCGAAAAGGGATGCCTCCTCCTTCTTACCTTGTGGATGTATTGCCATGGCTCATGAGCCTCGGCGACATGGCGCGGAACTTGCCTTTGGAGTTTCCTATTGCACCAACGAATGTGGATCATGCAACAGAACTAGCGGGGCAGATCTCGGAGTTCGTCGATAAATGGAATGTGTTAACTGGGAATAAACCGAGCAGAGATCCTAGCGTGCTGCAGGCAGGTGGGGTTGGGAGGAATGCGAGGAATGCGCCCACACCTACCAGTACCGTTAAGAAAAGGCGCCTTGATCAGAATGCGCGAAGGAGGGAAGCTCGCTCTAGGAAGCGTTTAGACTTGGGCAAGGACGCGGTGGAGGTCTCTGCGCCTCAAGCACGGGTGAAATCGACGCTGGGTCCCTTAGGCGCCACAGCAGCCTCCGCAGGAGCCTCAGCGGTGGGTTGCCTGGTGCCGCATGGAAGTATACAACACTGGAACAACAAGCTCAAGGAGGTTTTCATGAACAAGCCGCATCTTATTGGTGGGGCGCTCTCGAACTTTGTGCGCACCTTACCCGCGGAAGAGATAGAAGCTGTGCGGCTAAGATTTCTGTCAGAGGAGGATCGCGTAGGAGGAACGATCGTGTCGAGCTTGCGGGCATCGTTCGCCGCTCTAGCTGGATATGGTTCCAGGCAGAACGCTGCCACGCGCATGGCGGGCGCAGCGATGGTATTTGGCAGAGACGTGGAGGGTGTTGAGGGTGCTGTTGCAAGCATCTTAGGGATAAATGTGAAGGTGGTGAAGGATGGACTCGTTGGGCACCGCAACTTGCTGTTGGGAGCTGCCCTTGGGACAGCGCAACGGCTTAATGCCGGTCTTCTGGCAGGGTTGGTCCTGGAAAACCTGCACATGGCCAACCGTGCTATAAGCGCGGAGCTGACCCACAAGATCCAAGCCTTCTGGCTGAGTGCTGGGATCAGTCGGGTGTCCACGTGTAAACGGGACGTGATCCAGCTGCGGCATATTGATGGAAGCGTGGAGAAGGTGTCGAAGCAGTGGTTGGAAATGACACAGTTGGAGGTGTTCCGCAAGTTCAAGAAGAAGTTTCCCGCCGAAAAGATCGAACTCCGATCTTTTGAGACTCGGAAGCCGAGGCAAGTGCAACGACTCACCCGAAGGGACACCATTTCCTGCTGCTGCAGGTACCACGAGGATATGCGGTTGGTGGTGGAGGCGTATGCTCGTTTCCAGGAGGTGGGCCACTCCGGCTGCAAGTGCACGGACGCGTCGTGTTGCCCTCGCGTTGGAGGCCTTCGGGCACGGCTGTCTGCCCGTAAACCATTTCCTGCTTTCCCGGACTTCAAGTGTGGTCGAGTGGAGGTGGGACGGTCAACCTCCGGTTTCACGGCATCGCTGCTGTGTCCAAGACAGCGGTCGAACGGAGAGCACGAGGACCACCACGACATGCCCTGCTTGGAGGGTTCTTGCAAACGGTGCGGGGGGCTGCAAAACTGGTCGTTGTGTCCGGCGGCGGTTTCCAACACTGCCACGCTGGACTGGCACACCTACGAGAACGTTCATATCGGAGTGGACGAGGACGGGAAGAACAAGCACCGGGTGCAGTTCGTCCAAAAGACGACCACTGCTGGTGAGCTGCTTGCAAAACTGCAAGCTCTGCTCCTTGGCCACGCCCCAGGGGAGTCCCCAAATTGTGTGTGTTCGGGCACGTTTGTGCGGAAAGCGGCGGACGGGAGTTGGAGGTTGGAGAAGTTGGTCGGTGTGCCTGCTGCCCAACCGTGTCGGTTTTTGAAGCCGTATGCCTACCACTGTTTCATGGCCACGCACTCCATGACAATGTTCAACAAGTGCAAGGCGGGCTTGCCTTTGGGGCACTGCCTCATATTGTTTGACTTCAGCGAGAACCACGCTCTGAACATTCCCAGGGCGATTCAGTCGTTGCACTGGATAGTGAAGCAAGCAACGCTGCTGTGTTGTGTGTTATGGCGGCACGCGGTTGGTTCCGTGGATGGTCAGACTTCCACCGAGGCCAACCCAATAATAGTGAAGGACCTGATCTACCTCATTAGCGACACCTTGCCGCACTCCCACCGAGGTATCCAACATATGAGGAAACTTATCGTCAGTGAGTACTTCGTGAAGAGAGGTATACCTCTCCCCAAATTCATGCATGAGTGGGCGGATGGTAGTGCGGCACAAAACAAATGCGCAACCGCATTTGCCGACGTGGTGGAGAGCGGGCGGGAAGAGTCGGCGGAGTGGCCCCGAGGGCTTGGCATCCCGACACAGCGCAACTTCTTTGAGACGTCACATGCACGAGGTGAGCAAGACGCGATGGGAGTAGCGGTGAAGCATGAGGCGAGCTTGGCGGTGATGTCCACAACCGACAAATGGCATTGTAAAATACTGGACGCCAAAAGCTTGTACGAGTTCTGCATGGAAAGGTTGCAAAAGCCGAAGGATAGCGCTCGCGACAGAGGTGTTCAGTTCGGGCAAAGATTTTTCTTTCTGGTTGACGGCAAGGACGTGGACATCTCTGGACCTGGGTTTGACACGGTTGACCGGACTTTGGCGTTACACTCGGTGCGTGCAGGGGTGGGGTTGTTGGTGGGCTTGAAGCGGGACCGACAATGCTATTGCGATTATTGTTACGCGCAGTGCGCGAAGGCACAACCTGACACGGAGGGTTGCCTGTACCGGAGTCACGTGGACAGCTGGGAGCAGTTCACCTTGACGGAGGCAACCGAATCTGATGCCCGGCGCACCAGAACAAGAGTCGCGGAGGCCCGTGATGACGTGAGTGTGAAGGTTGCACGAGGAAACACTTTTGCAAGGCTGTCGGGGGGCGATCCTAATCACCCCTACTATTTGGTGAAGGCGTTGAGCGAGGTGAAGCAGGTGATCAACGCGGATGGGATGCGAGACGACTACTACTCGCCTGGTGGGGAGGGCGTAAATGCTACACCGGGGGAATTTGTCGTTGAAGGCCGATTTTATGAGTGGGCGGATGAGGAAAGCTGCGAGGAGTACTACATAGACACATCCAAGAAATGTCTGACATATTCGCATCATGTCGTCTTGTCGTGTGTGTGGAAGTGACAATGACCAGACGCAAATACCGCGGTAAGGAGTTTTATAGGTTGACCGATGCTGAGCACCAGCGCATTCTAGGGTTGTTGTGAAGAAGTATAACTATCACAGCAGGATAGATCACTAGAATCTTAGAACCCAAACAACACCATGCTGAATAGCATCTACTCTCGGCGTGTTGTGCATAACGCCCAACAGGGCCCACGCAAAATATGCCAACATAACAACGATTCTGTAATCGATTTGGGTAATTTTCAAATTGTGAGTCCCATCAGGAGTGTTTAAGTGATATGTGTAAACCCTCATTTCCACGATTGTGTGCACGCCGCACGCGCCGAGTGGCGTGGAACGCCAAAACAGGCCCGCGACAGGCCGAAACAGGCAAAAAAATCGATTTCTGTTAATTTTTGGGCCCAAAAATATATATTTTCCCCAAAATTTCAAATTGGGAGTCCCATCAGGAGTGTTTAAGTGATATGTGAAAACCCTCATTTCCACGATTGTGTGCACGCCGCACGCGCCGAGTGGCGTGGAACGCCAAAACAGGCCCGCGACAGGCCGAAACAGGCAAAAAAATCGATTTCTGTTAAAATTTGGGCCAAAAAAATATTTTTTTCCAAAATTTCAAATTGCGATTCCCATCAGGAGTGCTTAGGTGATATGTGAAAACCCTCATTCCCACGAATATGTGCACTCCACACGCGCGGAGTGGCGTAGAACGCCAAAATAGGCCCGCGACAGGCCGAAACAGGCAAAAAAACCTATTTCTGTTGAAATTTGGGCCAAAAAAATATTTTTTTTCCAAAATTTCAAATTGCGATTCCCATCAGGAGTGCTTAGGTGATATGTGAAAACCCTCATTTCCACGAATATGTGCACTCCACACGCGCGGAGTGGCGTAGAACGCCACAACAGGCCCGCGACAGGCCGAAACAGGCAAAAAAAATCTATTTCTGTTGAAATTTGGGCCCAAAAAATATTTTTTTCCATAATTTCAAATTGCGATTCCCATCAGGAGTGCTTAGGTGATATGTGAAAACCCTCATTCCCACGAATATGAGCACTCCACACGCGCGGAGTGGCGTAGAACGCCAAAACAGGCCCGCGACAGGCCAAAACAGGCAAAAAAACGCGATTTTCGGCCGATTTGGGCCAAGAAAATATTTTTTTCAAAATTTCAAATTGCGGTGACCATCAGGATTAATTACGTGATATGTGAAACCCCTCAATTCCACGAATCGCTGCACTCCTCACCCGCGTAATGGTGTAGAACGCCAAAACAAGCTAAAAACAACGGTTTTTTGGCGATTTCACCCTGAAAAAATATTTTTTTGAAAAATATTTTTCGCAAAGTCCTAAGAATTCATGCGATTCCACTGCGACCGAAGTCCGATATAGCGATTCCATGGATATCATCGATTATGCATTTCGGCCATCTCACTCGTGCGACCGCTCCCTTGCAGTTGATAATCCACTCAGATGACCCAAACGAGAAGACTGAAGAAATGTTTTACAATTTTCCCCAAAACACCTCTCCGACTGTAAATGCAGACGGTAGCCTCCTTCCAGAAAAACGCGTAGCGTATAGTATAATTGAAGGCCAGACTCCAATTCTGTATTTCGTCGCTCTTAGGAACAACAAGCTTACTGTAATCGAACTGGACAGCGCAAACTTTGAGGAAGCCCTGAGCCTTCCAAGGCACACGAATCGGCTTTCGGCTTATCAAAATTTGAGAAGTAGGGCAGAACAAGAAGGAAAAAGCAAGGAATTCTTTATAGCGAGCTATGCAAACACGGCGTGGAAAGCGTCGATTACAGCTCCTTTATGGCAAAGCAAGAGGCCACCGCCAAGGACCGATGACCTCGGCAAAGGTGGCGAAATACCTATTGCACAGGCTACGGTACGTCCTTTTCGCGCCTTGAGCCTGTACCGGGGCGGAAGGCGTTCATTAGCTAATGAACGCTTTCCGCCTCGAAACGCGCACCTTGAGCCTGGACCGGGGCGGAAGGCGTTCATTAGCTAATGAACGCTTTCCGCCTCGAAGTGCGCGCCTTGAGCCTGTACCGGGGCGGAAGGCGTTCATTAGCTAATGAACGCTTTCCGCCTCGAAACGCGCGCCTTGAGCCTGTACCGGGGCGGAAAGCGTTCATTATTAGCTAATGAACGCTTTCCGCCTCGAAGTGCGCGCCTTGAGCCTGGACCGGGACGGAAGGCGTTCATTAGCTAATGAACGCTTTC
>LGRX02003635.1:0-22065 GCA_001247695.2 Cymbomonas tetramitiformis
GCATGGTGGACACACAAGCATCTTAGGGGCACAGTGGACAGACACGCATCTGGGGGGCACAGTGGACACTCTGCCGGGCCCTCCGAGGCCATCTTCTACCGGGTAGAACTTGGCGTTGGAATCCAGCGGGACCAGCTCCAGGGGCAGCCGCTCCTGGCCATGCCTAGCCCAACTCTCGTAGATACCATCCGTGAGGGACTCCATGTCCACTGGGTGAAGGTACCTGAGCAACTGATATGCCCAGACACCAGTGCTCTCGTACCAATGAGGGAGCTGAAGCTCTCGCAGCAGCTCCTCGCCATTGAACACTGCCGCGTGGTCCAACGTACATTGCATCAGGTCGAGGTACTGCGTGGCCGTGTTCGGCTGAACGCAGAAGGCCTGCTTCTCCAGATCCCACATGAGAGTCCCGGTGACCTCACCGCTAGGGTACGTTTGCAGCGCTTGGACCTTGTCCTGCAACTTCTTAATCATGCTGGTGTCGAGCATCAAGTCACTCCTTGCTCGGGGTAAGATGACGCTCTGCTTGCTGGCACTGGACGGTATGTGCGTGGAGTAACTGTCGCCGAACGACCAATTGTCACTCCCCTCGTCCTGACGCAGCTTCTGGTCAACGCCCAGCCAACTAGGAAACTTCAGCTGATCTCTTGTCACCCACTTCTGCTCACGACACCGAGCGAACTCCACGCAGACATGTTCGTCGGAAGGTCGAGCTGGCATGTCATGCATGGCCGGGATACAGGATGATGCGGCAAAGGCGCGCGATGTTGTGCCTGTCTCGGTACAGCCTCTGTTCCCCCCATCTGTAGTTGGGCAGGACATCGTCCTCCCGGTCATCCCAGAACTGTCTGACCCTTCCGCCCTCCCAAGGGATCGGGTTCACATAGAATTGTTCGAGCACGCGCTTCGACTCTGCCTGGACGGCAGGCTCCAGTGGCTCCATGGAACTCGTTCGGCGATTGTCAAGGGGGCATGTCCACGTGCGAGCTCGCTGCTGCAGGGCTGCGTGTGAACTGATGCGAGGTCGTGGGAGTTCGCCAGGCTCTATCGGCGAAGGCAAAGGTGATGGCAACGGCGACACCTCACTGTCATCAATATGCTCAGGGCGTACACCAGAAGCGGCTATCCTCTCCTCCCCTGCGCTGGGAGGCTGGTGCGATGGCCACTCGCACACCACATCCTGGCCAAAGATCTCCGTTGTCAAGCACACAACCGGGTCTACTCGCCTGGATTGGTTGGGACGCTTGGGCGGCGTCATGTCCACCAGCGGGAGCACCACCTGGGTGTCCATACCCAGAATCGAGGGCGCATGCGACACAGCCACGCCACTCCCAAGCTTGGTGTCAATCATGAGGGAGTTCTTCAATGGCCCAGTGCCTATCAGAAGATCCCAAGAGTTCTCGGGTTCGAACGTCACGAAGGCATGTAGCCGGTGAAGAGCCATGTGTGGTGTACCCGCAGCCAGTATGACGTCCACGTGACAGTAGTGCGTGAACTTCGTCGGGCTATTATCACACCTGGTGACCTTGGCACCGGTGCTGGCCTCGTACACCGTGGGCCCCAGCCGCCTTACGACTGCGATGGAGATGATGTTACAGTTGGCGCCGGTGTCCATGAGGATTGCCCGATAGAGCATGAGCTCACCACCGGATGACACCAGCGCCAAGCCCTCATACAGGGTGGCATTCTGCAATTTGCAGATAGGCTGCACCTGTGCCATCAGCAGCGCCTGCTCCTCGGTCAGGTGCTGCTTCATCTTCTCCCTCAGCGAGTCGTAGGCGCGGGTCTTGATGGTGCCAGCCCGGACATGCCCATGGTCACTGAAGTCGACCACCCCCAGGCCACTCACACAGGCAGCGGCTGCACATCGGGCGGCGGCACTGTCGACCACGCCGTTGGGCATCTCATCCAGTGGCAACTCTTCGTCCATCTGGTGTCCTGCGCTTTCTGCTGCTGCTGCTCCCTCTTCCACCTCCTGCACAACTGTAGCGAGCATGTCCTCAAGCTCGTGTTCGTTGACCTCGGTGGGTTGCTCGACCGCGTTCCCTGGCTCGTTGCCCTCGAGCTCCTCCAGGGCCAGGAGGTTCTCGATGTCCTTCGGAAGGTCTATGGCGCGCTGGGACAGCAAAATCGCAGCAATCTGCGAGCAAGTCCGCATGGAGCTGCGGAGGTTGGACGCCAGCAGGTGGAACATCCTGCTGAGCACGTTGGGAGGGACGGCTCTGGGCACCTGAGCAGCCTTGTCGAACTCCTCAGGCGTCTTAACCTTGAAGCCTTGCATCTTCTGAGTACTCCCCAGGGCAACTGCGGCCCTGGCCTGGAGCTCTGGTGCGTGGCTCACACCAGCACGGTCACTGACACCCAGGCCCTCACCAGTGAGGCAGTCGCACTCGTCCACCTCATACTCCGCTTGCTCGTTGAAGTTGGAGCGATACTCAGCCTCGTCATCACTCGCCTCTGACTGGACATGTGCCTCGGTGCTCTTGCCTCTCTTGGCCGGTACTCCTGCCTGCAAGCCTGACAACTCAGCAGCGAGCTTCTCCTTCACCTCGGCGCTGGCTGCCACCTGCTGCTGCTGCTGCTTGGCCTCCGGCAGCTTGAGCCACTCCTTCGTGGTGATCCCCATCTTGTGCTTCTCGAAGCGATGCGCGATGTTGTAGGCGCGCAGCTGGGCGTTCTTGACCTCATTTGGGTACCTTGAGTTCTGCCGGTCCTTGTGGAAGTTCGGGGGCACTCCGGAATCACGACATCCAGTCCAGCAGCGGTCTGGGGTGTGATACAAGCGCGTGAAGCAATACTCGCACTGCCAGTCCTTCGAAGCGTCGGGTGGTGGAACTCTGCTGTAAGTGGACTTGTGCCGCTCAGCATTGTTCACCTCCCTCGATGGCTTCTTTGCATCATCACTGCCAGGCTGCGCTGGCTCCTTCTTCTGCGCCTGTCCCCAGTCCTCCGGGCAGAGCTAGAGCGCCTCATGGAGGCCACCAGCTCGGGGAGGTCAAGCCCAAGTTGCCTGGCCTCATAGCAAGAGTACACGCAGGTCATCCTGCGAACGAGGTCCTGCTGCTGCGCCAACGCCCAGGCTTCGGCATCGTTTTTCAGCTTGTCCTGGACATCCACGATAACCTCCAGGTCCTCCCATGTGACCTTGTTAGGGGCAGGATGGCTGACTCGCAGCTGCTCGGACACACGCTCCCTGTACTCCTTGATACGAAGCCCCTTGATGCATTCCTCGATGTCCTGTCTGACAATTGAGTCCTCCACCATCTTGCCAGCGTTGAGCGCTGACTCCCTGTGACGGCAGCTCTTCACGTAGGCGAGGCCATCTTGCTCGGTGGTCTGCGACTTGGCGACCAAAAGGTCCTCCTTCTCCTTGGTACCCTTCATCAAGAACTTGGCCTCAAGTTCTGCAACGAATCAAAGCCCTCAAGGCCCAGAAATAGTGAGAATCCTCCGTGCCATCAGTGCCTGTGAGACCTTTGGTAGAGGTTCCCTCCAATTCCCACTCATCAGACTGTTCACCATCAATATCGCCATCCTGGACCCTTCTGCAGACTGCCCATGTCGCCCCTGGCTTCAGCTCATGGAAAGGAGGTTGTGCACAGCGCACGGAGCCCTGGAAAGAGTCCCTCTCAGCGAGATCCTTCAGGACATGATACGCATGAGAGGCCATGAGGCCATTCTTCAAGTATGCAGCGCACCACCAGTCATAGGCGACCGAGGTGGAATGGTCATCCCCTGCTAGGAACGAAGGCAGACCGTCCCATAATGATCTGTAATCTGGTCGGGAGTCAATTAGAGCCTTCTTCGCCTGTGGGCTGAGCGCATGGAAAGCCGCTGACCTCATGTGCCTGCGTACCCTGGCCTCATGAGCCCGCTGCACCTTTCCCACCATTTCAACGAAACGCCTGATAAAGAGCGCCCTATCCTCGTTTTTGCCACCAGTGTAACAAAGCTTCGTGTCAGCCTTGTCAAAGTGAGTCACTGTCCCTGTCATACTGGTCCATCTCGTCTAAGCTATCGAGTGCAAAGAGAAACTGACTGGCTACGGGCGCTGAGGCTGCCACTCCTCCTGAGAGTGCTGCTGCTGCTGCTGCTGCTGCTGCTGCTGATATCGGTGTAGAGGGGCTGGATTCTGGAGCCGACCCCTCTGTGCTCATATAGCCAGTGTCACGCCTCTGACTATTCCTTTCCCGAGCCAATCGCCGTGCCTCGCGTTCTGTGGACTGGGCAGCGGCGACGCTCAACTCCGCTTCACCCTCCGTGGTCAAATAATGCGTTAATGCTCAACGAGTGGGGCAAAGGAGGTGTGTCCTTTCTCGGCGCAAAGCTTGTTCACCAGCAAGATGCAGGCTTAATTCAGGCTGGTTTAGGCCAGTGCACTGAGTGCCCCTGGATTCACACCGTTCTGAACAAGCAGGAGGGCGAGACGCGTATAATCAGCGCAGGCCCAAGGGTCCAACAATATGTCTCGGCGCTCTGAATCAACAGCAGATGCAGGATATTCGTGTAAGAAAGGCTTAAAGCTGAGCCAGTGTGCTGAGCAGCCCTGGATCAGCTGAGCCACTGTTCATCAAGAGCACAGAGACTGTCAAGGGAACTCTTTCTCAGCCAAAGTACCAGGAACAGCGCCACTACGCAGAGCTGGGGGCTAAGCCAGTGTGCTGAGCACCCCTGGATTCGCAACACCACTGCTCATTAAGGGTCCAGAAGTTGCCATGGAAGTTCGTTCTCAGTCCAGTAAGCAAGAGTGCAGGTCGCTACGCAGAGCTGGAGGCTAAGCCAGTGTGCTGAGCACCCCTGGATTCGCAACACCACTGCTCATTAGGAAGGTAACCGGTGTCATGAGGGCCTCACCAGTTGCCAGGTACCGTAGGAGAGCTAAGAGAGTTTTAGCACACATCTGTAGGTGTTCCAAAATAACCAACAGCACTCCAGGCTGAGCCAGTACTCAAATCAAGTCTGAATCCACCAGATATCTCTGCCAGAACAGTAGATAATATATATGACGCTGACTCACTTGCTGCCTTCAGGGCTGATGCCGCTGCTAATTCTCTTGTGAACACACTCCTGCTTCAGGCTTAGGCCAGTACACCAGGGGTGTCCCTGGATTAGCCGTCAGACAGGGTGGCACTGTCAGGGAAACCGTAGGGTGTAAGACCACTCATACAGGTAGCAACTCACTGCTGATCCGCTTCTAATTAGTCAGCCCAGGCAGATGCCGCCGCTAATTAGCTTCTAGGTCGCACACTTGCCTTTCGGTTAGGCCAGTACACCAGGGGTGTCCCTGGATTCACTTCAGACAAGGTGGTCAACTAGAGGGACCGCAGGAAAATAACTGCTCATTAAGGTGGTCATTCACCGCTGATCTGCTCTGTCGCTGCCGCCGCCCAAGCTGATGCCGTGCTGATTAGCTTATCAGTGAAGCAAACCTGCCTACAGTTAGGCCAGTGCACCTTGGGTGCCCCTGGATTCACTGTAGAACAAGGTGGTAAAGCTGAGCATATTGCAGGATAATAAAAAGCCCGCTCATTAAGCAGTAAATTCAGTGCTGATCCGCTGCCGCCGCCACTGGTGACCTTTTTTTCGTGCAAGTACCGCCAAGTATAGGAAAGAAGAAGGGTCCGCCAGTGCACCTTGGGTGCCCCTGGAGTCGCCTGACTTCCGAATCCGCTGTCACAAACTGCCGCTAACTTCTCGCCAGAGGGTCTCTACTTCCGAATTAACACTGAAATAAAAAGCCGCTCCGCGCAGGACATTATTGTTTTGTAAAAGAATAAAAACAGCAGTAAAATATATTCATCAAAAGATCGGTATGATAACCAAAAGTACGAATTATTGTACAAAACTGTGAGCAGAACTGTTTTAGCAGTCTAGCACTGGCACGCGAACAGCCACCTAGCACTTGCGAGAGCAAAACAATAATGAGTCCACTAGTCCTGACCTACGGTCAGAGCTTACTTATATCTCGATTCTCTGTCACATCTCCAAAAACTGTAACAGGCTTCCGCCCTGAAATCTTCATCTAGCCAATGGAAAGTCATTATTCCATGCCAACTTTAACAATGTTACCGTTCACCACATTCTGACTGACACGTCAGTGGCAAAGTAGTAACTGTCATATCATCTTATCACTTCATAGTCACCCGATAATGACCATATCTTCTCTGGCAGGTCTACACCTCTCGAGCAGTCATCTTACGCGAGGTCTGTCATACTTGTCATACTGTATCTGTCACGTCTGTCACCAGCTGGACAAACCCGGCGCGGTACCATGGGAAGCCGGCGTTTGTTACAGTATACCAATAGACAACATGTAACAAGCATGATGTATATCAATATATTTAGTATATTGTAATCCTGTACATCTCATTATGATGGATGATGAGTTAAATGGTGAACTTTCACAAGTAGCTCCGATATATATCCAAACTCTGATTAACAGGAGAACATGTGCCATATCCAAATCCTATGATAGAGGGCAGTTGAGCTAATTCCTGTCTTAACAATCGAGATTGGCATCTTACACTATTTGGGTTTTCATATATAACACTGGACTTGCAAGATCTAGCATGTTACACATGTGAATTGCAAGATGTCACAGTAAATCATAGGCATGTATAACAATAATGCACAGCCGCTATCGTGTTCAGGCTGTATGCGTGCATGCCAAGCAATAATGCATGGATTTATGCATGCCAAGCAATAATGCATGTATTTGTGCATGCCAAGCAATAATGCTTGTATACTGGATTTATGCATGGATTTATGTGATCAGGCTGGTTATTATCACAATATAACTCGTGCACACAATCACAGTATGCTATGTGATATGTGATCTGTGATATGTAATCTGTGATATGTGATCTATGATCTGTGATTTGTGATATGTGATTTTTGCCACTCACTCACAATCACAACATGTTGTTATTTAACAGGCTGTCACTCGCACACTATCACAACATGTATGTGTACAACGATGATGATGGTCGCACACACGATCCCCGCACAACATGTGTGTGTATAACGATGATGATGGTCGCACACACGATCCCTGCACTGTTCTGCAGATAAAGCCTATCGGACACCAGGTGGGAAGGATGTCATAGCCTGATCGCGTCATGGTGACCTGACCTCATGAAGGCATGACACAAGCGTTGCCACGCTCGTGTCGCCGGCGATTCCTGGCGAAATCGCTTCCTCACGCCACGTCAGTCGTCACGCGTTGTCGCTCGCGGGAAAACTGTTACCTCACAGAAATTCATATGTCGCTTTGTACAAAATCTGTCGTTTTCTACAGTTTTCCCATGTACTTAAATATGGAATTTACCACAGGTCCCATGCCATCTTCACTGAAAACGTGAAAAGTCCATTCTATATTTTAAAGCATATAATTATATTATTGTATTATTGTTTAAAGCATATAATCGTATAATCATATAATTATATAAAGAAATTACGGAATCTAATATATTTACTGTACGTCATAATATACACAAGTATTATATTTATATTTGTATTTATAACATACTGTCTGGTATGGAGACGAGGGCGATATGGTGGGGGGAAGGTGGGGAGGGGGGGGAGGTTGGATATGTCGATAGCCGCGCAGGGGGTGGGGGAGGAGCCGGACGGATCCATGGACATAAAAGTCGGGTATTGACGCCCGATATTGTTTTATCGATTAATCGCAGAAATCGTGCCTATCGATTTTATTCCGTTGCCGAAATAATAATAAAAACACCCTCCACCCGCCCGCCCCCCATAGTTGATTTAATTTATCCCCCACACACATTAATAAAATAAATCAAATCTTATTAAATATAATACTTATGGGGGTTGATGGTTGGGGCCGGCACACCTATGCCCCATGCCCCACTTGCACACCCTATGCCCCATGCTCCACCGTTACCTTATGCCCCATGCCCCACGGCAAACCGTATCCCCATGCCCCACGAGCGGACCTTATGCCCCATGCCCCACTATTCTTATGCCCCATGCCCCAGACCGTATGCCCCATGCCCCACGGCACCTGTATGCCCCATGCCCCACGGCACATAGTATGCCCCATGCCCCACAAGCAGGCGCATAGTATGCCCCATGCCCCATGGACATACCGTTTGCCCCATGCCCCATGGGGCATACTATGCGCCTGCTTGTGGGGCATGGGCCATACAATGTGCCGTGGGGCATGGGGCATACAGTGTGCCGTGGGGCATGGGGCATACGGTCTGCTGTGGGGCATGGGGCATATAGTGGTGGGCATGGGGCATAAGGTCCGTCGTGGGGCATGGGGCATAGGGTAGCGGTGGAGCATGGGGCATAGGGTGTGCAAGTGGGGCATGGGGCATAGGGTGTGCCGGCCCCAACCATCAACCCCCCCACACACACATAAGTATTATATTTAATAAGATTTGATTTATTTTATTAATGTGTGTGTGGGGATAAATTAAATCAACTATGGGGGGCGGGCGGGTGGAGGATGTTTTTATTATTATTTCGGCAACGGAATAAAATCGATAGGCACGATTTCTGCGATTAATCGATAAAACAATATCGGGCGTCAATACCCGACTTTTATGTCCATGGATCCGTCCGGCTCCTCCCCCACCCCCTGCGCGGCTATCGACATATCCAACCTCCCCCCCCTCCCCACCTTCCCCCCACCATATCGCCCTCGTCTCCATACCAGACAGTATGTTATAAATACAAATATAAATATAATACTTGTGTATATTATGACGTACAGTAAATATATTAGATTCCGTAATTTCTTTATATAATTATATGATTATACGATTATATGCTTTAAACAATAATACAATAATATAATTATATGCTTTAAAATATAGAATGGACTTTTCACGTTTTCAGTGAAGATGGCATGGGACCTGTGGTAAATTCCATATTTAAGTACATGGGAAAACTGTAGAAAACGACAGATTTTGTACAAAGCGACATATGAATTTCCGTGAGGTAACAGTTTTCCCGCGAGCGACAACGCGTGACGACTGACGTGGCGTGAGGAAGCGATTTCGCCAGAAATCGCCGGCGACACGAGCGTGGCAACGCTTGTGTCACGCCTTGATGAGGTCAGGTCGCGATTTCAGGTCACCATGACGCGATCAGGCTATGACATCCTTCCCACCTGGTGTCCGATAGGCTTTATCGTTCTGCATAGATGGGCCAGCTTATTTTAGCATGCGTCGATCTGTCGCTGTATGCGCCCATTTGGTGCGATTTACGAACATCGCGAGTCATTTTGCACACTATATGTGTCGCGTGATAAGAATTGTGAACATCGCACGTCAATCTGCATACTGATGCATGCGTCGCGCGGTACGAATTGCGAAGATCGCTGTCGCAGTTGATGCGATCATGTACATCTCTGACGCTGTTGATGCGATCATGTACACTGACGCTCATTTTTCATGTACGCGCTTAATTCCCGCATATCGTACCATAACCTGCGATTATTGACAGTATACATGTACGATATTGATGTACGAATCGTACATTGTGCGCACACCTCGTCGCAGTATATTCTCTGCTGGAATGCTGCTGAATGCGATTATGGTCGCGCCGATGATTTTATGCACAACTTTGCTGATCGCTGACGATGTATGTCGCTGGCGACGTATTGATGCAAAAGCTGTCGCGTATATGCAGATGTGTTGATATTCGACGGTATGTGCGAAGTCAGTCGCTCTGCATACAATTCAATATATATATATATGTGTGTGTCAAATCTGCTGCACACTTGTTCTCGTTCTTTGCCTGGACGGCAGAATACCAGTGTCACGGTTCTATACGAACAATATGTGTGACGCTGCTGTTATTGAACGGTAACAGCGAAACGCAATAGTTTAGTGGGTTATGAGTGCAACAGTCTGTAGACCAGAAGTGCTTGCTTGAGCCCAATGCTCCTCATATACTCTAATGCTCTCACGCATCTCATGCGTTACCACCATCGGGTTGTGAACCCGAGAGCACTAGGTGAACTTCCCGCATCGGCTGGTCGATATAGCCATTGATGCTCGCATGCGGCTGTTCAATGCATGCTTGAAGCGAAGACGCGTCTTATCAGGACACTTCGGTTCTTCGAGAACTTGTCTTGCTTCGCCATCTCGATGCCATATACTTGGCCTCTCGATGACAGATGTCACTCACCTTAGGTGGATGACAGACATTATGACTGTACATGTCATAGTCGACCGTACTGGCAATACTTGACGACTGTATGTCATTATGACACAAGACATGACATGCCATGGCATGGTATGACATATATGACACACATATCATCGGTCATATCCCTGACACACACAGAACGTTACAAACCCCAAGTCTAATTTAGTCCATAAGCTCTGGGGACAAGAGTAGGGGTAGGAGACACCGTAAATCATTTGGGGGCCGATTTGGGCCGTCCGGGATGGGGGTAATTCATAATAAAAATAGGGGGTACGTGAACGTACCGGTGGGGAAAAATCAATATATTAGGTTGTGCAAGAATAGGTTGGTGGCCATTCAATTGAAGTAGACGTGTATGGAACGATAGTTGGTATTAATCATACCCACTCATTGGTTCCGATGTATAAAAATGTATTGTACAGTAGGATGGGAGGCATATTTTCAGCATTTAGATAGGATGTTGATTATGGGCTATGTGAAATTCGGCCTACATGTTACGGTGATTTGGACTAATATATGATAGTTAGACTGGTTACAATTCCAAGTTCACCGGCTGAATTTTATCATCTAATGTGGAGATTGAACAAAGAGGTTTAAATGAGAAATGCTATAGCTAATGCCGAACAAACTATAGGAAAGCAAAGTTAAGCAGTGTTAGTGTTGAGCAATTCACATATTGAGTGTTGAGCAATTCATATATGGAATGTATTCAGGTATCGACACAATTGAAAAAAATGGTTGAGTTAATGATGATTCTTCAAGAGCATGGGATCGTAATATAATCATAAGGCAAACATGTGAGTAAATTGGGTGATGATGACAAAATGTGCAAGGTAGTGCAAGTAGGCATTAAAAAAAATCAAATTTACCATAATCTATAAGGCAGGGAGTTGACTAAGTGGCAATTTGCATAACGGAATAGACATTCATCAATGAAAGGGATAACCAGCTGTATATCTCTTGCGTGGCGCCAGAATACCGTTATGGACCTGCCTTAATGAGATCGTTAATTGCCTGTGGAATGGTGTCCTCGGCAATGTCAAACTTGTGAAAGTGGGTAGAGAGTGTGGTGATAGCCAGTTTTCGAACCTTGATTTCCCCCAGAGCCAAGGCCTTGATGTGATCCGAAGGGAGAATTGCGTGACAGCCAGTGGCCGGTGTGCGGGGTTTTACCCATCTGCAAGCTTTTGTTTGTCTCCTCTGAAAACAAGCAGAGCATTTGACTTGATGTTCTTTGCAAAATGGTTGCCAACTAGTAAGTAATTTGGGATCTGTGAGGTGTGTATATGCATGAATTTCGTTGTCACACCAAAAGATGGCATAATGTTGGCCTGTGCCTAAAATGGTGTCACTAGGGGTGTTCTCGAACACCTTTGCAGTGGCCTTGTGATAGCTATCTCGGAGGGCTCGTTTCTCTGGATGGCTTATTAAAGTCCACAATGATACCCAATGTCGGAATCTGAGATACGCCACCTGAATTGCAAAACAATGTTATGCTAAGATTAAGTGCTTAGCAAAAAAAAATTTGCAAGGAATATTAGACAAGGAATATTACCTTGTTTATTGAAATCCCGAACAATTTGGTATTCAAAAACTATTGGTTTTGGATGTTCCGCAGGATTGGTGGTGTTATTCGGGTGTTGCTCTCGTAGAAGATGTTGTTCCTTTGGATCATGGAACCTGCATAGCATGCCACAGTGGTTACTATGGTTAGCGCGGTTACAGTCAAGCTTTTACCAACTCCAAGCCAGTTCTTGCGCATCCATTCGCCATCTTCAACATAGTTTCATGTCAACCTCAATTTTGCCAGCAAGTAGAAATCTTGTCTCTTTTCAGGTTTTCAGTTCTAGACATTACACTAGTTCTAGGCATTCACTATTGCATAGCCGGTTTCTTCCATAAATGAAAGAAGATATTAGGGAAAGGAATTTGAACTAGGAAATAGGGATTACCTCCATGGCCCAATGCCGATATCTTCCTTTAGAGCTCTGTATAAGGTTTTTGGGGCCTTATATGACACTTGGGTTCTTTCACGCTTCCGGGAGCCTCCTTGCGCTTCTTGTTCTTTTCAGCTGCATTAGCCTCTTTTTTCAATGGCCGACAGAAAATATGTCGGTTGGGATATTTCTCGTGAATTGGCAGGTCCAGCTTCTGTGTGAAAGAACAAGGTATTGTTAAGTAAGTGGTTGGTTGGTTAACATGCAACATCGATCCAAAATAAGTTAACAAATTGTGACTCTCATCACACCTATTGGTTAAAGAGGACCAGGACATTCGGTGTCTACAGGCAGGTGATTCTCAAACCAAATTCACAGCAGATTGTGGATGTGTGGTGGAAGAAGTAGCAAGGAGACCACAGTTAGATAAATGAAATTGTGAATTCACCTCGTCATCACTGGGCATATCTTGTCCTAGAAGAGTCTTGTCGATGTTTATGGTATTGCCTCCAGATGAAGTATTTGATGTTATATTTCCATTCACCAAAGAAAGTGTATCTTTTTGACGGTACCAGATTAAGGCACGATGATGAGCCCCATACGGCATATTTAAACTCTCTGGAGCGTATGGATGCCCCTTAGATGCAGCATAGCTTATGATCGCCAGCTCCGTGAGTGGCAAGAGCCTATAGGAGGCTAATGCAAGTAGACGATGGGAAAGAGTAGCAACGGAGTTAGACATCGTGTCGAATACTTGGTTTCGGCTATTCCATGGACGGTGGCATTAAGGCACTCCACTATATGGCGAGGACCGAGACCTGTTCATGTTGTGTATGTTAGATCGGTACATTTTGTGCAGTTATCAAAACTTGAATGGAACAACACTCGGAATCTAAAAGTTGGTTTCACCTGGAAATGAAGATTCATGAACTGTTGTGGTACCAAACAACTCCAGTAATGTAGTTCCTTCAAAGTAATCCTTGAAAGCATATCGATATTCAGGGAGTTCTTGCACAAAACCACATAACATAGCTATGTGCTCCATGGGGCTAGTAAACGGGTCCAGCCGGGTTTTCCAGACGTTTGATAGCTTGCAGTCCTTCTCGTTAGTTTTGGTGTTCCACATAGGAAGATGGTCCACGGTGTCCCATTCATGTACCTGCGGCACATATAGGTTAGTACGAGTATTGAATGTGATCAAACAAATACCAGTGTTAAACAATACTAGGTTCATGAAATTTAATTGCATTTGATCTTAAAGTCGGTGTTTTAGCAGTTTTAACACTAGGAGGTTAAGACAGTTGACACTTACTTAAAAGGGGTATGGGAGCGTACCTAGTACAACAAAGCTTGTGAGCCACCTCTAACACTTATGTGGTGTGAGACTTCTTTACCAACAGGACTTGTGAGGGAACCTCATCCATAGGAAGGGCTAGCGGTTCATCCTTTACCACAGGAAGGGCTTGTGAAGCACCTTGCCTGTAGGAAAAGTTTTGTACCAACCTTATCCACAGGAAGGCTAGTGGGTCGTCCTTTATCACAGGAGGGCTTGTGAACCAACCTCATACACAGGAGGGCCAGTGTGACATCCTTTACCACAGGAGGTGCTTGTGGGCCATCCATACTTACTGGAAGGCTTGTGAGCCAATCTCATCCACAGAAGGGCTAGTGGGCCATCCTCATCACAGGAGAGCTAGTGTGACATCCTTTATCACAGGAAAGTCTTGTGATACAACCTCATCCACAGGTATGTCTAGTAGGCTCTCCTCATTCACAGGAGAGCTCGTGTGCCATTCTTAACCACATGAAGGGCTTGTGGGCCAACCATCACCACTAGAAGGCTAGTGGGACATCCTCATCCACAGGAAGTCTAGTGGGCCATCCTCATTCACTGGAGAGCTAGTGTGCCATTCTTAACCACATGAAGGGCTTGTGGGCCAACCATTACCACTGGAAGGCTGGTGGGACATCCTCATCCACAGGAAGTCTAGTGGGCCATCCTCATTCACAGGAGAGCTAGTGTGCCATTCTTAACCACATGAAGGGCTTGTGGGCCAACCATTACCACTGGAAGGCTAGTGGAACATCCTCATCCACAGGATGTCTAGTGGGCTTTTCCATTCACTGGAGAGCTAGTGTGCTGTCCTTTACCACAGGAAGGGCTTGTGAGCCAACCTTTACCATTGGAAAGCTAGTGGACCATCCTCATCCACAGAAGAGTCTATGCGCCCTTCATCCACAAGAAGGGTTTGTGTATCATCCTGTACCACAGAAATCTTGTGAACCATCCTCATCCACAGGAAGGCTTGTGGGTTATCTTTATCCACAAGATAACATGTGGACCTTTAATAAAAGGTTTGTTTGTTGATTTGAAGTTTTTTTTGTTGAAAATGTATGTACAAACTACAATGAGGATAAAGTGTACAAATAGAATAGTTGGGTCGGGTGTGGACCCATTGGAAAAGGAATTTCTCTAAATGTTTGTTGGTTATAATTGTCTACAAGAACCCATGAATGATCATGTTTTACAGAAATGTAAAAATGAGATCCAGTATAATGCGCAACTCCTGTCAAATCATATCTATGTGTATCACCATTGGCCAGGATCAATATATTTTCGGCTGCACATGGGATGATGTTTACATGTGGGGTGTTGCTTCTGATGGTTGCAACATTAATGATGATAGAAGTTGGCGGGGAATTTATCTGTCGGTAAAGGTGTTCGGTCTTGGACAAATTGTCTGCGACATCAGTAATCGCTAAATCGTCTTTAAGGGTTTCGCTGACAAGGGATACACACCGTGTACATGTGGAAACATGGGGAAGTTTAGTGTCCAATTCGATCAACTTGAATAATTGAATACGTGTATAAGATATTTGAACACCATGAATGTGGACTCCAGGGACAAGCAAATGTAACCTTAGATTTTTCAGCATTGCAAGCACTGCAGTTGTAATGCTGTTGTATATGTAGGGCTACACTGTCAGAAGATTTTGAGAAAATTGTTCTAAAAGTGACATGTAATGAATCAAAGCGCCCATTGGCACCTGTTTCATGCAATGTTTCATGCAAGGTAAGATAATGGCGTAATTTATTTCTACAACAAGAAATATCATTGGCAATTCCTTGGTATCGAGCCCAAATACTGTCATAAACTAATTGAGTAAGTGTGTGATCAGATGATGAAAATATGTGTTTGGTAGATAGATGATATAACCATTCGATGCACGGATCAACAAAGCATGAGTTGGCTTCCCAAGGGATGTGCACAATTGATGAATTGATTGGTAATAAAGTACCTACAACATTTATCGGTGTAGTAGACAAACTGCTTGTGGAATTATTGTTTGGATTCACGTCATCTACTGCAATAGGTGTGATCGTATACACTAACATGTATGCATCGTTTGCTAAACTTGATATTTTAATTTCAGATACATTGTCATCATCACATTGTATCCAACTTCCATTTTGTTGGAGTATACAACATGTATAGTGCCCTGAAGAAATGTTTTGACCAAAATGCTTCACCACTCCTATCAATTTATAGGTGACATCATGATGTGCAAGTTTAAGGTCCTTTGAGCACAATGTTTGTGTAATTCAGACGTGTATAGGCAACTTTTCACCGCGATTATCATATTTTGCAATCAACATGACTAAGGTTTTTGGTAGTTGTTCAAAAGTTTTAAGTTGTGTATGAATACTACTGTTAATGTTGCACACAGGGCATTGCCAAAGAATGTTTGTACAACCAAGGGCATGATTAATACAAGCTTTCAAGGATATAGTAGGTTTAGATGTAGGTATATTCAAAATGAAAGTTGTATCTTGAATTAGATTGTGCACCATTACACCCATTATTCTTACATATACGTGTGTATCTGTGTTTTCCTTGAAATGATGTTATCGGTAAAATCGGATTAAGTAAATTGAGCAGTTTCACAAAAAACTCTCCCGCATCATGTTGAGACGAGTTGTTATATTCTGGAAGACGTTGTCGAATATAAAATAAACATTGTTCGGGTTGTACAGAAGCTCCTGTTGTTATTTGAGTTGACAAGGAATGTAAAGTTGAAATTAGCCCCTGGATGCTGTCTGTTGGTTGAATTGTGTGTGCAAAGTGATTTAAGTAACAAGGAACTTTTGTCAATATGTGCATCACTGCAGAGAAGTAGCACGTATTTCCAAAGTTTGGAATTCCACTATGTAATACACTATTTTGAGATACAACAATCGGTTTGGGGACATCCTTGGGAGATGTCTTGGCGGGTTGTTTGCGATCCACAGGCATGGATTCAGTGGTAACAAACACCATTGGTGTATCAATGTATACGTCAACGTGTTCGCTTTTTAAACAAGACAATCTTTCATACTCTAGTTGAATTGATTTTCTCACTGAAGCGTGCCGATTTGAGGCAAAATGAGTAAGGGACTTATCAAGAATACATCAGTAATGGATTGTGCACGTGATATTGCGACATATTCTAAACCTGGAGCAAAGCATTGTTTTTCATTTTCAGTGGGACACACAACCAATCCGTGTTTTGCAGTTAATCCCTGGCGTTTGTGTATAGTTATACAATGGGCTGTTTTAAGTTTTAGTTGTTTTCGTACATACTTTTTTGATAGTTTTGATCGACTTGCTTTGCAACAAATGGCACAACCCTGGGAATCGTTACACTGATTGACTCTCCTTGATAACCCCATCCATCACCACCATCCATTTGCACAAACACAATTGGGATTTCGTAGTTATCTCTGACAGCATCCATTACTGATGGCAAATTTTTTTCATACGATTGTCTTGAGAATCCAAAACCTATCACAGTGCCTTGTGCGCCATTGTACAATCCTAGTTGTGTTCCTGAATTGCTTGTACTCATCACTCTACTCCCGACAGCTAAATCTAGATGCACATCTTGAATATCGTTATGGTCTGGCAGACTTTTAGATGTGCTTTCAGAAATTTTGGATAGCTCATATTGTTTTTCCTCTGTCACTACATCACCATTTGCTGAATAATGTCTCGCGTGTATCCTAAAGTGTGTGTTTCCCGATTTCACTAGATTTTCAAAACAGATTTTGTTGATTTCATTCACTTTTATCATGAGATGCAGCAACCCACATAGCATTTGGAGGAGCTTTTTTCTGAGCTTCGCTTACACTTCCACACAAACAATGTTTCCAGAAACTTGCAAATTGGTCGATTGAAGGGAGTCCAACACGAGCTGCCTTGCAGGACTCTGCCAGAAATGGCAAGGGACCTCCCTCTTTTGACTGGTGTCGGACATTTTCAGTAAGTTCAATATATGATGTAATAGAATTCCAGATTTTTTCCCCTTGCACGCATGCACTATAATATTCCGGGTTGTTTGTTTTTAATGTTGGGTTCATACACGGCAGCAACAAATGCCGGTAATTGATAGAGATCACCCAAAATGATAACACGAATTCCACCAAATGGTAATTGCTTATCAGTGTTATTGAGGATCTTACTGCACACATACGTTTATGTATATCATACGTTTATGTATATCATATAATTCAGCTAAACCGATCATTGATATTTCATCGATTATTAAAAGTTTACAATCCTTTAATTTACGTGACAAACTATCTGCTTTGTTTTGAGATAATGGAGCGGTTACATTGCCATCTGTGGGTGTTTTTTAAAAAGCGCTCTGCCATTGCCATGTGTACCCAAATATATTAAAGGCTGTGTGATATATTAATGTGATAGCAATTTATTAGTTTGTGACAAGGCGAACATGGCGCCCTTGAAAAATGGGGCAAGGTTACTTCAGCCTTGAAAGCACTGGTATACTGACCATGCGAAGACCTTGGCTGCCATAGACACCTAGTCACAAAGCTAGAAAATAGCTATCACATCTTCTAAAACCACTGGTAACATTCCCATCAAACAGCTGGAGGCAACATCCGCGCCGACATATCCATCTCCCCTTAGAGGCCGACAGACCCATCTCACCTCGGTGCCGACATACCCATCTCCCCTCAGTGCCGACATACCCATTTCCCCTCAAGCGCCGACATACCCATCTCCCCTTAGTGCCGACATACCATCTCCCTCGCCGACATACCCATCTCCTCTCAGCGCCGACATACCCATCTCCCTCAAGCGCCGACAAACCCATCTTCCTCAGCGCCTAGACCCATCACCAGCTTGATTAAAACATGTGATAGTAATTTACTAGTTTGTGACAAGGCGAACATGGCGCCCTTGAAAAATGGGGCAAGGTTACTTCAGCCTTGAAAGCACTGGTATACTGACCATGCGAAGACCTTGGCTGCCATAGACACCTAGTCACAAAGCTAGAAAATAGCTATCACATCTTCTAAAACCACTTGGTAACATCCCCATCAAACAGCTGGAGGCAACATCCGCGCCGACATATCCATCTCCCCTTAGAGGCCGACAGACCCATCTCACCTCAGTGCCGACATACCCATCTCCCCTCAGTGCCGACATACCCATTTCCCCTCAGCGCCGACATACCCATCTCCCTTAGTGCCGACATACCCATCTCCTCTCAGCGCCGACATACCCATCTCCTCTCTGCGCCGACATACCCATCTCCCTCAAGCGCCGACAAACCCATCTTCCTCAGCGCCTAGACCCATCACCAGCTTGATTAAAACATGTGATAGTAATTTACTAGTTTGTGACAAGGCGAACATGGCGCCCTTGAAAAATGGGGCAAGGTTACTTCAGCCTTGAAATCACTGGTATACTGACCATGCGAAGACCTTGCCTGCCATAGACACCTAGTCACAAAGCTAGAAAATAGCTATCACATCTTCTAAAACCACTGGTAACATTCCCATCAAACAGCTGGAGGCAACATCCGCGCCGACATATCCATCTCCCCTTAGAGGCCGACAGACCCATCTCACCTCGGTGCCGACATACCCATCTCCCCTCAGTGCCGACATACCCATTTCCCCTCAAGCGCCGACATACCCATCTCCCCTCAGCGCCGACATACCCATCTCCCCTCAAGCGCCGACATACCCATCTCCTCTCAGCGCCTAGATCCATCACCAACTTGATTCAAACATGTGATAGTAATTTACTAGTTCGTGACAAGGCGAACATGGCGCCCCTGAAAAATGGGGCAAGGTTACTTCAGCCTTGAAAGCACTGGTATACTGACCATGCGAAGACCTTGGCTGCCATAGACACCTAGTCACAAAGCTAGAAAACAGCTATCACATCTTCTAAAACCACTGGTAACATCCCCATCAGACAGCTGGAGGCAACATCCGCGCCGACATACCCACCTCCCTTGAATCCCAACATACCCATCTCCCCTCAGCGCCGACATACCCATGCTGGCCCTCGGCGCCCGGAGATATCATCTCCTCCCGGGCGCCGACCTTGCCATCTCCTCGGGCGGCTCACATGCCCATCTCCCTCAAGCGCCGTCAAACCACATCTCCCCTCAGGCGCCCGTGAGACCCATCTCCCACCTTCCCGATTACAGGCTGTGTGATAGCAATTTACTAGTTTGTGACAAAGGCGAACATGGGCACAGCCCACGAAGGAAATGGGACGAGTTGCTTCCCATTATACAGAAAGCACTGTTATACGACCATCATAGACCATGGTACATATAGACACCTAGTCCACAAAGCTAGAAAACGACTATCACATCATTATAAAACCAGGTAACATCCACCATCATTCAGTTTGGGAGGCAACATCCGTGCCGACATACCCATCCTCCTTGAATCCCAACATACCCATCTCCTCAGCCTGTGAATGCTTGTCTGGTCAGGCGTGAGCCATGCCCATCTCCTCTCCAGCGCCGGCAAGACCCATCTATTCTCAGACGCCGACAATACCCCATCTCCTCGATTATGACCACCATCTCCCATCGGGCGCCGACTATGCCCATCCTATTCATGGTGTATGACATGCCCATCTCCTCTCAGCGCCGTGGAGGACCCATCTGTTCTCGGCCAGACATGCCCCATCTCCTCTCAACGCCAAACATGCCTCTCCTCAAGCGCGACCTTACCCATCTCCCTCCGCGTGACCTGCCATCTCCTCGGCCTCAACGCTGACATACCCATCTCCCCTCAAGCGCCGACAAACCCATCTCCCCTCAGCGCCGACAGACCCATCTCCACCTTGATTAAAACATGTGATAGCAATTTACTAGTTTGTGACAAGGCGAACATGGCGCCCCTGAAAAATGGGGCAAGGTTACTTCAGCCTTGAAAGCACTGGTATACTGACCATGCGAAGACCTTGGCTGCCATAGACACCTAGTCACAAAGCTATTAAACAGCTATCACATCTTCTAAAACCACTGGTAACATCCCCATCAGACAGCTGGAGGCAACATCCGCGCCGACATACCCACCTCCCTTGAATCCCAACATACCCATCTCCTCTCAGCGCCGACAGACCCATCTGCCCTCAGCGCCGAGATATCATCTCCCCTCAGCGCCGACATACCCCACATCTCCCCTCAACGCTCACATACCCATCTCCCCTCAAGCGCCGACAAACCCATCTCCCCTCAGCGCCGACAGACCCATCTCCACCTTGATTAAAACATGTGATAGCAATTTACTAGTTTGTGACAAGGCGAACATGGCGCCCCTGAAAAATGGGGCAAGGTTACTTCAGCCTTGAAAGCACTGGTATACTGACCATGCGAAGACCTTGGCTGCCATAGACACCTAGTCACAAAGCTAGAAAACAGCTATCACATCTTCTAAAACCACTGGTAACATCCCCATCAGTCAGCTGGAGGCAACATCCGCGCCGACATACCCATCTCCCTTGAATCCCAACATACCCATCTCCCCTCAGCGCCGACATACCCATCTATTCTCGGGCGCCGTGCCACCATCTCCCACTCTCGGGCGCCGGCCGGACCCGCATCTATTCTCGGGCGCCGACCGCACCCATCTCCCCTCGGTGCCGACATACCCATCTCCCATCGGGCGCCTGAGCCGCACCCATCTATTCCTCGGGCGTGACCTTGCTACCCATCTCCTCTCGCGCCGACGGACCATCTATTCTCGGCGCAGACATACCCATCTCCTCTCAAGCGCCAACATACCCATCTCCCCTCAAGCGCCGACATACCCATCACCACCTCAAGCGCCAAGCCACCCATCTCCCTCGGCGCCGACATCTCCCCCTCCAAGCGCCGACATACCCATCTCCCCTCGGCGCCTATAGACCCATCTCCTTGATTAAAACATCCAACAGTAGCAATTTACTAGTTGTGACAAAGGCGAACATGGCGCCCACGAAAAATGGGAGCAAGGTCCGCCCGGCCTTGAAAGCACTGGTATACGACAATGCGAAGACCTTGGGCGCCATAGACACCTAGTCTCAAAGCTATTAAACAGCTATCCACATCTTCTCACTCAACGAAATGTAACATCCCCATCCGAGACAGTTTGGAGGCAACATCCACACCGCGCCGACCTTACCCACCTCCTTGGATCCCAACATACCCATCTCCCTCTCGGCGCCGACGGACCCATACGCCTCGGGCGCGAGATATCATCTCCCCTCGGCGCCGACATACCCATCTCCCCTCAACGCTCACATACCCATCTCCCCTCAAGCGCCGACAAACCCATCTCCCCTCAGCGCCGACAGACCCATCTCCACCTTGATTAAAACATGTGATAGCAATTTACTAGTTTGTGACAAGGCGAACATGGCGCCCCTGAAAAATGGGGCAAGGTTACTTCAGCCTTGAAAGCACTGGTATACTGACCATGCGAAGACCTTGGCTGCCATAGACAACTAGTCACAAAGCTAGACAACAGCTATCACATCTTTTAAAACCACTGGTAACATCCCCATCAGACAGCTGGAGGCAAGATCCGCGCCGACTTTCCCATCTCCCTTGAATCCCAACATACCCATCTCCTCTCAGCGCCGAC
>LGRX02003639.1:0-59286 GCA_001247695.2 Cymbomonas tetramitiformis
GGACGGTTGTGTCATGGGCAGTGATTTGACGAGTGCTTGGGGGTCGCATGCCTCACCTTATGCTCCCCCACACGGCCCACAATCACCGCCCGTAACAGCTTAGTCCGGTTTGTCATGGGCAGTGATCTGAGCGGTGCTTGGGGGTCACACGCCTCACCTTATGCCCCCCAACACGGCCCACGGTCACTGCCCGTGACAGCTGTGTCGTGGGCAGTGATTTGAGGGGTGCTTGGGGGTCACACGCCTCACTTTATGCCCCCCCAACACGGCCCACAATCACTGACCGTGACAGCTTTGTCGTGGGCAGTGATTTGAGGGGTGCTTGAGGGTCACATGATTGTGCGGTTACTAATTGTTTGCTTGACTTGTTTGCAGGAGATGGATGCAGGACATGGAGCAGCTTTCGAAGACACACTGTATGGTTGCTTAGCTTGCTAATCTTATCCGTTGCTTGTTAGGTGATCGTGCGTGTGGCAAGCTGCATGCACATTAGTTTGGATATATTGTTCATTGTTAGTTTGAGCCAATCGCATTACAACGTATGTATGTATGTTTACACTTGGTCATATGGTAGGGGATGTGACATCTGTCATTTTTCTTAAGTGTCATAGGGTGGGGTGTGTGTCATCGGTCATTTTGCTTAAGTGTGATAGGGTGGGGTGTGTGTCATCGGTCATTTGTCTTAAGTGTGATAGGGTAGAGGTGTGTAATAATCGGTCATTTGTCTTAAGTGCTGATAAGATTGGGTGTGTATCATCAGTCATTTTGCTTAAGTGTGATGAGGGTGGGGTGTGTCATCGGTCATTTGTCTTAAGTGTGATAGGGTGGGGTGTGTGTCATCGGTCATTTTGCTTAAGTGTCATAGGGTGGGGTGTGTGTCATCGGTCATTTTGCTTAAGTGTCATAGGGTGGGAATTATGTGTCATCAGTCATTTGCTTAAGTGACATAGAATTGGGGTGTTCGCATCAGTCATTTGCTTACAGTCATCATAGGGTGGGGTGGGTGTCATCGGTCATTTGTCTTAAGTGTGATAGGGCGGGGTGTGTGTCATCGGTCATTTTTCTTAAGTGTCATAGGGTGGGGTGTGTGTCATCGGTCATTTTCTTAAGTGTCATTGGGTGTCATTTTTCTTTAAATATTCAGCATCTAGCTTTCTTACACGTGTGCATATCTCCTACATTCCAGCCAATCACGTGCTTACATTTGGATACGATTCTTAAGTTTTCTTAAGTTATCCTTGAGCCATGTGGACAATATCCTCCTACCAAGAAGCTTCCACGTACTTACATTTTCTTAAGTTCTCTTAAGTATAATTCTTAAGTATACTGTCGGCCAATAGCTAACTGTACCGATTTAAATATGCATAGTGTGGGTTTATATCGAAAACTTAAGAAAACTTAAGAAAAACTTAAGAAAACTTAAGAACACTTAAGAAAGTACTTGCAGTAGTGGGGGACAGTGTCTATTCTGCGAAAGGCGGGTTAACCCGCCGTAACACGTTGTTACGGCGGGTTACCAATACCTAGGCATTTCTACGATATCGCGCGCGTAATTGACTCCGGGCAAAAAGTAGGAACAACAGGCGTTTATCAACCCTCAAAATTACCCAAAATCAGTTGGCAGAACTCCAGACACTTTGGTCTGAGGATTGGTAATCGACTTCGGGCAAAAAGTAGGAACAACAAGCGTTTATCAACCTTCAAAATTGCCCCCAAAAAGTTGGCAGAACGCCACACATTTTGGGCTGAGGATTGGTCTATACCGATAGGGAAGTGCTCTAGATCGAAACTTAAGGTCACAAAACATAAAACTTCCTTCAAATAATGTCACTTAGTGCCTTGGGACCACCACGTAGCCTACGCGGAGCAACAATAAACGAAGTTAGGGATTAACCCGCCGTAATTTTCGAGCCAACCCGCCCTAACTTTGAACGCCATTTCAGCCCGGTATACCCATCCAAGTAGCAGAAATTAAAGTTTCCACACACAAAACTAACTACAATCAACATTGCCAAGCATGGGTTTTATGCGATATCTCGAATTATTGTGGATATTAGAGTGCTCGAATATCGCTCTTAGGTATTGTTAACCCGCCCAAAAATTAGTAGAATAGACAACAGGCGCAGAGACCCCAAGAAGCGAGAGCAAGCGCAGCATGCTGGCAGCGACTCCAAGAAGCCTTCGAGGGAGGTGAACAACGCCGAGCGTCAGAAGTCCACCTACAGCAGGGTGCCACCACCTGATGCTGCGAAGAAGTTCCAGTGCGAGTATTGCTTCACGAAGCTGCCCCACTCTCCAGAGCGCTGCTACACGGGGTGTCGCGAGGCCCGAGTGCCGCCGAACTTTTTCAAGGACAGGCAGAACTCCAAGTGGCCGGATGAGGTCAAGAACGCACAGATGCGCGCCTACAACATCGCGCACCGCTTCAACGACCACAAGATGGGGATCACCACGAAGGAGTGGCTCAAGCTGCCGGAGGCCAAGCAGAAGCCGCAGCAGCCGCAGCAGGTGGCAGCCAGCGCTGAGATGAAGGAGAAGCTCGCCGCGGAATTGGCAGGTCTGCAGCCAGGAGCGCCGGCCAATGGTGGCAAGGGCGTTGAGGCACAGGCCCAGTCTGAAGACAGCGATGCCGAGTCTGAGTACAACTCCAACTTCAACCAGCAGGCCGAGCACGAGGAGAATGAGGAGGACCGCCTCACTGGTGATAGGCTTGGAGGTAGCCATGATGCTGGCATCATTCCCGTACCAGATCTCCAGGCCAGGGCAGCAGTCGCCCTGGGCAGCACTCAGAGGATGCAGAGCTTCCAGGCCAAGACGCCGGAAGAGTTTGACAAGGCTGCTCAGGTGCCCAGGGCCGTTCCTCCCAACGTCCTCAGCAGAAAATTCCATCTCCTGGCGTCCAACTTGCGTAGTGCCGTGCGCTCTTGCTCACAAATCGCGGCCATCCTGATATCTCAGCACGCCATCGATCTGCCTAAGGACTTCGAGAACCTCCTGGCGCTGGAGGAGCTCATGGGCAACGAGCCACGTGATGCCACAGAGCAGCCCATCGAGGCCAATGAGCAGGAGCCAGAACAGCCCACTGAGGTCAACGAGCACGAACTGGAGCATCCACTCGACACGATGGTGCAACAGGTGAGAGGTCAGGCAGGTGGTGCAGAACACTGTGCAGTCGAGGAGGTGCCGTTGGACGAGATGCCTAATGGCGTGGTCGACAGCGCCGCCGCCCGGTGTGCAGCCGCTGCTTGCGTGGACGAACTGGGGGTGGTAGACTTCAGTGACCATGGACATGTGCGGGCTGGCACCATCAAGACCCGTGCCTACGACACGCTGAGGGCAAAGATGAAGCAGCATTTGACCGACGAACAGGTGTTGCTCATGGCTCAGGTCCAGCCCATCTGCAAACTGCAGAACGCCACGTTATACGAGGGTCTGGCGTTGGTGTCATCGGGTGGAGAGCTCATGTTGTATCGGGCGATCCTCATGGACACCGGCGCAAACTGCAACATCATCTCTATTGCGGTTGTGAGGCGACTGGGCCTCGCGGTGTACGAGGCCCGCACTGGCGCAAAGGTCACCAGGTGTGACAACAGCCCAACGAAGTTCACGCATTACTGCTATGTGGACGTCATCCTCGCTGCGGGCACGCCGCACATGACGCTGCACCGACTGTACGCCTTCGTGACCTTCGAGCCAGAAAACTCGTGGGACCTGCTGATAGGTACTGGGCCATTGAAGAACTCCCTGATGATTGATATCAAGCTTGGGAGTGGAGTGGCCGTATCGCATGCGCCAACGATCCTGGGCATGAACGCTCAGGTGGTGCTTCCGCTGGTGGACATGACGCCACCCAAGCGTCCTGACCTGCCCAGGCGTGTGGACCCGGTGGTGTGTCTGCAGTCAGAGATTTTCGGACCGGGACTGGAGTGTGATTGGCTGAGACACACGCCTCTGAACACGAGCGAAGAGAGATTCGCAGCTTCTGGGATTCGGCATGAGCACATCCACGACAATGACGAGTCACCAGTGAGGTCACAACCTCCTTCACCGAGACCACCTGCTGATCTCCCACGACATCGAATTCCCACGCGAGCAGAGATTGAGGCGCAATGTCGCAGTCAGGTGTGCTCTCTTGAGGGCGGCCGACGTAGTAGCCTGCCGTTGTTGGCGCCCGCCGTGCAGGAAGAGTCGGAGCACCTGCTCGAGCAGTTCTACAAGGAGCCGGATCCTTGGAAGGGTGGGCACGCGAAGTGGGTCACCGACTGGACACGGAGTCCTTCACGGGTGAATGCTGGGGACCATCCGTCGCTGGACACCCCGCTCGATTATCACTAGGCGTGTGGACCCGGTGGTGTGTCTGCAGTCAGAGATTTTCGGACCGGGACTGGAGTGTGATTGGCTGAGACACACGCCTCTGAACACGAGCGAGAGAGATTCGCAGCTTCTGGGATTCGGCATGAGCACATCCACGACAATGACGAGTCACCAGTGAGGTCACAACCTCCTTCACCGAGACCACCTGCTGATCTCCCACGACATCGAATTCCCACGCGAGCAGAGATTGAGGCGCAATGTCGCAGTCAGGTGTGCTCTCTTGAGGGCGGCCGACGTAGTAGCCTGCCGTTGTTGGCGCCCGCCGTGCAGGAAGAGTCGGAGCACCTGCTCGAGCAGTTCTACAAGGAGCCGGATCCTTGGAAGGGTGGGCACGCGAAGTGGGTCACCGACTGGACACGGAGTCCTTCACGGGTGAATGCTGGGGACCATCCGTCGCTGGACACCCCGCTCGATTATCACTAGGCGTGTGGACCCGGTGGTGTGTCTGCAGTCAGAGATTTTCGGACCGGGACTGGAGTGTGATTGGCTGAGACACACGCCTCTGAGCACGAGCGAGGAGAGATTCGCGGTTTCTGGGATTCGGCATGAGCACATCCACGACAATGACGAGTCACCAGTGAGGTCACAACCTCCTTCGCCGAGACCACCTGCTGATCTCCCACGACATCGAATTCCCACGCGAGCAGAGATTGAGGCGCAATGTCGCAGTCAGGTGTGCTCTCTTGAGGGCGGCCGACGTAGTAGCCTGCCGTTGTTGACGCCCGCCGTGCAGGAAGAGTCGGAGCACCTGCTCGAGCAGTTCTACAAGGAGCCGGATCCTTGGAAGGGTGGGCACGCGAAGTGGGTCACCGACTGGACACGGAGTCCTTCACGGGTAAATGCTGGGGACCATCCGTCGCTGGACACCCCGCTCGATTATCACTGGTCGGACCAGAGGTTGTATCTGGACCGGCATCACATCGCGCGCCTCTGCCGCATCCTCCAGAACCCCGCCCAGGACATGCCGGACAGGCCCTCTTGTGAGCATCTCTGCGTGGAGTTCGCCCGCTGCCTCGAACAGAAGTGGGTGAGCATGCACCAGCTGATGGCCCCGAACTGGCTATATGTGGACCAAAAGCTGACGCACGACGATCAGAAGGACTGCTGGGTGCTCGATGGCGACTACATGACGCAGGTGCCGTCCTCGGCCAGCAAGCAGGACGTCGTCAGGCCCCGGGAGGTCAGCAGGGTGCAGTGCGATTACAACCCAATCCAGAAGCTGCAGAACACGCTCCAGTCGCTGCTCAAGTACCCCAGTGGTGAAGTCACTGGTACCCTTATGTGGGATTTGAGGAAGCGCGTCTTCTGTGTTCAACCGAGCGCAGCCACGCAGCAGCTTGACCTGCTGCACTGCACGCTGTCTCATGTGCGCGTGTTCAATAGCGAGGAGGTCCTGGGTGAGCTCCAGCTCCCTCACTGGTACGAGAGTACGGGCGTCTGGACGTACCAGCTGCTCCGATACCTCTGCCCAGTGGATATTGAGGCTCTCTCTGACGGCATACTCCGCCAGTATACTCGACATGGCGGCGAGACACCTCCTCTGGAGCTCGTCTTCTCGGATTCCAGCACCAAGTACTACCCAGTGGGGGATGGTCTTGGGGGACCTGGCAGGGTGTTCTCCGAGAATGCTGCCGCCCAGGAGTACGTGCGCCTGGGGGAGATGCGGAAGATGCTCAAGTCAGTCAACACCAGGCGGCAGGGCCATGAGGCGCTCGATGCGGACGCGAAGCGTAGGCCACCACCGCCCGATGACATGGCTCGTTTACGGCTCACTAAGCGTGCCCCTGCGCAGCCACCTGTCCCCGCCGCTGGGACAGGACCATCTCGGGCTGTGGAAGTGCCATCCCAGGCCATAGCAGGCCCATCTCGAGCTGCCGCTGTGCCACCTCAGGCTGCCGCTGGCCCTTCTCGTGCCAGGTCCGCCAGTGGCTCGCCGCCGGGCTCGCCACGCACCAGCGCCTTCCTAGCCCTCATGCATGGACCTACTCCATCGCCGGCATCCAGCGACGGTGGGCCCGTGGAGGATTCTCAGGCGCCGTCATCTCAAATCGTTTGCGCCGCTGCCGCTCGTCCTTCTCAACGGGAATTGCCCCCTGCATCGCCTGCTGCGAGCGACGCTGGCACATGGGCGGACCCGCGTGATGCCCGGCCACGTTCCTCGGGAGGCGCACCTTCTTCACCTCCGAGTCCGCCACGGGCGCGTCAGCTGTCTCGGTCTCCTACAAGGCCTCCATCTCCGGCGGGGTCGGATTGGGATGCCGTGCGGATGGCCACCTCATCCGTCAGTGCGGTAGGCAGGTTTCTGACCGTGGCAGAGGTGCGCAGCTTGAGGGAACACCGCAACCTCACCGTCTTCATGGTGAAGTTTGCCGTGGCACATACGAACCGCTGCCGGGACCAGCGGATTGTGTATGAGCTGGGCGTGTGCAACCAAGAGCGGGGTCTCAGGATGCGGGAACATCCGGGCATCACCAGCGCAGTCGCCAGGAAGCACGACAAGACAATCTCTTGCGGGCAGCTGGGCTGGCGCCTCCCTCTTGGGGGACAGACGGTGTCTGCCAACCTGTTGGAGGCCATCATGTCCGCTTATGCTGATCTGTCGCATCGTGCCTCAGGACACACGCTCGACGGAGGTTATGCAAGGAACATCGAGTTCACGCTGTGCAAGTACGTGGAGCTTGGGTCGGCGCACGTGCTGCGCTGCAAGGCGCACCCGAACGCCACGCCAGTGCATTATATTTTCATGGATGATCAACGGTGTCTGCCTTGGCGGACGGAGTTCACAAACGAGTATCTTGGGCGGGACGACCGGAAGTTCACTCACGTGCAGTGGGGTTATTCGGAAACGGCCGTGCCCTGGTTGCAGACGGCCCTGAGCCACTTGGAGGCGCGCCTTCTCTCGCCACAGCCGCCCGCCCGTGAGGCTCGTCTGGCCGTGAGGTCAGAGCACGTGGATACACGCTGGTCGAGGAATGTGGACGAGGTTCGCGACCCCCCTGCGCGTCATCAATGGCCGCCTCCTCCCAGGATGTTCGAGCATCAGCCGACCGTAGGTGGTGCTGCACATGCGCCTGCCCCTTCCGTTGACCGCCATGGGGCTGCTACCCATGTCGTCCACGCGCCGCGGACGTCCAGGATCCCAGCCAGCCACGGCTCACGCCGTCCTCCTTCTCCAGCTCTCTCGAATTGGAGTGAGGCTACGCAAGCGTTCCAGCATTATACGGACGAAAGGCGTGAGGCGCAGCGTGAGCAGGCGCATTTTCAAGAGGGCTCCCCGGGCACAGCGGGCGGGCAGCCCTGATGCACAACCGACGCTGTGGCCGTGGGCTGCCTGCACGGGCGGTCCACTTACGGCCAGGAGTCCTGCGGGCGTGTTTTTCGCTTGCAGGCAGTGCAGTGATTTGGTGGTGGTTGGTACGAGGTACCGTGCCCATGGTCGCCGTCTGGGCGATGTGGGAAGCGATATCGTGGCACTTGACATGGTGCCCTTTTCGCATTTGGTGGGGGCGCTTTGTGGCCTCGTTTTTGAACTGGCTGCCGGTGTGGTGGTCGACTGCTCGACGTTATCCTCGTCGTGCATACTATGACGTTTGGGTCTTATGGGCCCTCGCCTGCGTTTGGTACGTTGGGTTGCTTGTCCTGCGCACCACAGGCATCTATGCTGGCGTGCACCTTGTTCGTGCCGACGGTTGGACGGTCGTGCCCCTGCGCGCTGTGGTCATTTTCTTGACGTGCTGGTCACGGTGTGCGGCCGCCCTCCTGATCACAGTCCTTGCTTGGCTTTGGGTCTGTGCCGGCGTCTTCGCGGAGGATGTGGCGTGCCACGCCCTTCATGTCCCGGACGACCCTTTGGACGCACATCATGTTCGACGTGGCCGTGGATGGGGCGTTCCGTCTTTACGTTGGTCTCGAGTTTTCCTGTTGGGCCGCGTGCGCCTGCCCGCTTTGCCGGCCAGGTTGAACAAACCTCGCTTTGCAGCGCGCTGGGCGCAGCTTCGGCGCAACCTTCGGCTTCATTGCATCGCGCAGGCCGCTTATGTCGCGCTGGTCCTTGCGATCGTGGTCTTCACCGCCGCTGGTGGGAGTACTCGCTTGGCGCACGGGGGGTGGAGAGTATGGGCGTGCTTCTTCGCTTCGAACTCGCCAGCAGCCGCAGTGCGCTTCAACAGAATTTTGCGATTTTTTCTGCTTTTGTGCGGGGTTTTGTGGGTCGCTGGCAAGCTGGCTGAGAGCGTGCCCATGCACAATGTCATGTCGCCCGCGCGCAGTGCTTGGGGTGCATCCCCCTGCACTTCATGGGAGGCCCAGCAGTCCTCGAGGCAATGGGAGCCGGGCTGGGAAGCCAACATCGCGGAGCAGGATGAGGTCTTGCCGTACACCGTGCTGGACGAGCTCCAACCTCTAGGTGACACGACAGTGACCAAGGACGAGGCAGCGTGGCTCGACACTGAGCTCAATGCCACGTTTGGAGGACATCCTGACTTCAAGGAGGAGCACTGGGAGGAAATGCGAAATGTTCTTCGCAGGTGCAAGGGAGCAAGGCCACGTTTGCCAACAGTCCTCATGATCTTACAGGCTACAAGGGCAAGGCGGAGCACAACACGTTCTCTATTCCTTTTATAGACGAATCCAAGGCCGCTTACCAGAGGCCCAGGAAGTACAGCCCGGGCGAGCAGGAAATCATCGATATCCACTGCAAGGAACTCCTGGAGTATGGCTTCATAGAGCCGGCAGCCAAGCACTGCAGGCATGCGAGCAACGTCGTCGTGGCTGGCAAGAAGGATCATGAGACCGGCCTTTGGACCCAGACGAGGTTCTGCGTGGACCTCAGGGGTGTCAACCGGCACTCCCTCAAGGACAACACGCTTCCACACCGACCAGAAGAGCTCTACCAGAAGGTCGCGAAGGCCAAGTTCAAGACTACGCTGGACGCCACCAAAGCCTTCCACCAGATTCCCATGGCCACGGAAGAGGACAGAAGCAAGACGGCGTTCTGGTGGAAGAATCAGCTCTACCAGTACACCTCGATGCCGTTTGGGGCAGGTGGGGCAACATCTGCGTTCGTGAGGATCATGGATTACGAGTTGCGCCATTTGCAGCACTGTACTGTGGCGTACGTAGATGACGTGGTGGTCTACACAGACTCCACGCCCGAGCAGCATCTGAAGGACGTTGAGGACGTGTTACGTACCTTGGGGGACGCAGGCATAAGATTGCACGCAGGCAAGAGCACTTTCGGTGCAGCCACGGTGGACTTTCTGGGTTACCGCATTGGGCACAATTCCATTGGCGCGCAGGAGGCGAAGTGCAAGGCCATCCAGGAGCTTCCGAGGCCGCAAGACAAGACGGGGCTTCGCTCCATCCTGGGCATGATGAACTATTACAAGGGCTTAGTGGGTGAGCCAGGAGGGCCAAATTACTCAGAGATGGCCCGCCCTCTCAACGACTTGCTCAAGAAAGAGATCACTGACATCAAGGGAGCTTGGGGGAAGGATCAAGACCGAGCACTCCAGGAGCTGAAGGACGCGCTCTGCTCTGGGAGATGTCTGAGGCCCATCGACTACGACAGACCCCTCATATTGTATACTGATTGGAGCACCTACGGCATTGGCGCAGTGCTGGGCCAGAAGGATGACGATGGCAAGGAGTACATCTGCATGGCGATCAGTCGATCTTTGAGTAAGACAGAGAGGCAGTACGCCAGCTTCAAGGGTGAGATGCTTGCAGTGGTGTGGGCAGTGCGCACATTGAGACAGTACCTGCACGGAGTACACTTCACGCTGGTGACTGACCACTCACCACTCACCACTTTGATGGAGAAGGCTGATCTTCAGGGTCAGCACTTACGTTGGGCAATCAGCTTGCAGGAGTTCGACTTCACGGTGCAGTATCGCCCAGGAGCCAAGAACAGCAACGCTGACGTGCCCTCTCGCTACCCGTTGCCAACCACGACAGACGAGACTGGGGCAAGGCACGAGAGAGAAAAGGTGACTGCGCTTCACGCAGGCGTGGGGGAAGTGCGCGGGAAGGATTTCCGTGATCACTTGTGCTTCATGTTGGCTGGGGAGGTTTCCCCAGGGGACGAGGTCACGCCAGAGGTCCAAGTTGCCAACTATTGCAAGAGGGCTGCCGTGGAGCAGCTGGGCACGGGGCCAGCGCATCGCTTGTTCGATTTGCACCACCAGGAAGAGTTGGAGTGCAACCAGGTGGCGATGTTCGACACTGATCTTCCCGAATTGGTGATCGACTCTGGAAGGTTGGCGAGGGCAGCGTGGAAAGCGCTGAGCCTGACACGACCTACGCGAGGCACGCATGGTGAAGGGAGTCCCGCGGTGTACAGCAACGAGTACTTCGAAGGCGAACGTATCCTGAAGCCCGAGAAGGTGGACACCAGGGTGTTGAGCAAGCAGTTCTTCTCGCAAGCTCGGGAGGAAGGTGTAGTATGCTACGAGCCATGTGGAGGCCTTTGTGCTGGTCTGGAGATGCTGCTTCGCAGTGGCATGAAGGTGGATCAATACCTATATCAAGACATATCACCAAGCAGCCAGGCAGTGGCCAGAGCCAGATGCACGGCGCTGCTACGACGATACCCTGATCGCATCTCGCCCAGTGCGGTAGAATTTGGGGCTCTACCCCAAGATCTGCGCGACACGACGAGCGCTGACTTCATACGGGCAGGAGCTCTTCGAGGACGTCAGTGGGTCATGGTGTGTGGGTTCCCATGCCAGGACCTTTCCCCTGCTGGGACGCTTACAGGCCTGGACGGCAGGCATAGCAAGTTATTTTACGAAGTGGTTCGGCTTCTATCCACGCTGCAGCAGCTACAGCAGCAGAAGCCCCCAGGATATATCCTGGAGAACGTGTCTCCATTGTCGCACAGGCCCGGGACCAAGATCAGGGACGAGGTGTTCCCGTACATTGCCAGCGTCATTGGCCGACCAGTGTCCTTTGATGCAGCACAAGCAGGCGCTTACGCACATCGATTGCGAGCGTATTGGAGCAACTTGTTCCAGGGCCACCAGTTCCGCTCCGTTATGAGCAAGGTGGCGAGACCAGAAGGACGAGTTGTGTCGTCGATCCTGTCCAAGGGCTGGCAGCCCAGGCCAGTCATAAGAACGGACCGCGCGCCTCACTACGTGGTGAACGTGGTGGGAGAACCATTGAGGGCTCTTCCCACCATCATGGCGACGCAAGGGTCAAGAGCATTCGGGAAAGCAAGAATGGGCACTGTGGTGCGCAACCAGAATGATGAAGACATCGAGGAGGAGTCCAGAGAGGTGAACCTCGACGAGAAGGCGCTAGCCATGGGCTACAGCGCAAGCGAACTACGTATGGCCGATGGCCTGAACGACGCAGAACTGGCGAGCATTCTGGGCCTGGCCATGGATCGCAGGGCTATGGAACTGTTGATGGCGGTCGCAGAAGCAAGCAGGAAGGGGCTTCCTCACAGCGAGGAGTCCTTGGAGGCGGAGAATTCCCCAGGACAGCCTATAGCTGTAGACAACAACTGGGCGGACCACGCGAGGTCGGACCCTCAGCAGAGGCAAGCTTTGCTGGCGGAATGGGTTGAGAATTCAAACGCATATACTCAGCAGGTGGCGAGGACCATGAGTCACCGTGACTGGGAGGAGAAGCTGCAGATAATGTGCTCGCAAGGGCAAAAGGGTGCAGAAGGAATTGGGACTCAGCGACAGAAGGCTGGGACCAAGAAGAAGAAGAAGGAACGAGTGGCAGCTCTACACCATCGAGCAGTATCGCCGGAGGCACGAGAGCCACTTCGTGAAGGAGGGCGCAGCTCCAGCAGTGCGCGTCAACGTGCCTGCTTGGAGTCCGCCTGCCAGAAATGCAGAGATGAGACTGCCCAGATTGGCGTGCACCACCAGGCTCGCGGACTTGATGGCCAGCGTGGCCGAGCAGCAGGCTGATCGCGAGAAGTATCGGGATGTTCATGATGACGCATGGTGCCTCAGATGGTTGAGGTCCAATGGTGGCGTGAAGTTACCAGAAGACGAAGTCCATCGCGTGAGGAGGCGCGCAGCACGACATCGATGGGATGAAGCTACGGACGAGATCTACATGATCACGTTGTCAGGCAAGGAAGTGAGGATACCCAAGCCTGCTGACCGTCTTGCGTTGGTCAAAGAATATCATTCCAGAACGGGCCATTGGGGTATAAGGCGCACGCAGCATCTTCTGTGGCAGCGTCATTGGTGGGCCGATCTGAGGAAGGACGTTGAGGCCGTGGTGACCCAATGTGAAACCTGCCAGCGTGTGAAGACTCATTACGCAAGGGAAGAGGCGTGCCTGTCGCCCCTTGAGATCGTATCATTCATGTACCGGTGGTCATTGGACCTAGCGTGGCCTTCAAGGAGAGAGACCAAGGCGGGCAACAACAGGGTGCTCATCATGACCGAGCACTACACCAGGTTCATAGTCTGCGTGCCCATCGCCCGACAAGGAGGCGAGGACCATTGCAGCGGCATTTCGCAGCCATGTCCTGGCGGTATTCGGGGCGCCAGCAGAGTGCCTGGTGGATGGAGGCAAGGAGTTCGAGGGCGAATTCAAGCAGTTATGCAGAGACTGCCTGATAGACCGCCGAGTCACATCGCCAGACTCACCGGAAGGCAATGGCCTCACGGAGCGGGTGGTGCGTACGATGAAGTTCTGTTTCAAGAAGATCGCCTTGGAGAGGGGCCTCGACTATGAGTGGGACGAGCAGCTCTGGTCACTCGTGCTGAGCTATAATGCAGCGCGCCAAGAGTCCACAGGAGTGGCACCGTTCACTTTGTTATTCGCCCAAGAGGCAGTGGTGCCACCGGACTTGAAGCGAGCGCCCAGCATAGATTTCAGTCCCGAGATCGAGGATGACAAGGACGCACGGGTCAAGGAGCTACTGCTAAGGGCAGAGGTGGTGAAGCGACTGATGGTGCACGCTGGTTGCAGTCTGGAGGTGGCACAACATCGTGACACTCTACATTACGAAGGAAGAAGGGGTGGTGGGATTGAGCCCAAACCACACCAGTTTAAGGTGGGTGACTTTGTCTACATTAGACAGAAGCCTCGCAGCGGCATGGAAGTCGCGACCAAGTCCGCCATTCTGAAATTGGTCAAAATACAGCGGGATGGTGTGGTGGTGCTTGAGGACGCCACCAAGTTAAGAGAGAAGAGCACTGTGCAGAGCATCGCGCCATGTCACCTACAGGTGAAGGACCAGTATGATTGCAGTGCAGCAGTTCCCAGCAAGCACCTGGCATGCGAAGTGTGCAGGAGGACTGATGGGGAGGCAGAGATGTTGCTATGTGACGCATGCAACAGGGGTTACCACTTGTGGTGTCTTAACCCAGCATTGGATGGAGTACCAGAAGGCGAGTGGCTATGTCCCAGGTGCTCAGGCACGGGAATTCAAGCTGCCAACGCCGAGGTGCAGACCCAAGAAGATGAGAGCTCTGGAGTCCTGGAGGACAGACTGGGCATAAAGGAGCAGCAGCTTAGTGAGAAGCTGTCCTCGGAGATGCGCCTGCTGCCAGCAGACGTGGGTCCTCGCCGCGTGGTGAAGGGGGACAAATCTCAGCCATGGCATGCGATTTCATCAAGGGAGATGCTATTGGAAGGGGAGGACATGTTCTTGGGCATGCCAGATCAGATTGATTGGGGCAGGCAGGATAAGCTGTCCAAGGCTGTGCAGATCTTCATGCCAGGACATTGGAATGAAGGGCATCGCACGGTGCTGAGCAAGAAATACCGGGAACAGAAAGCAATGGCAAGGCAGCTGAGGGATGCACCTCGTGTGCCTGCTTTGGCTGAAGAAGAAGTCGAAAGACGAGGAGAATTGAGACATATGACCAAGGCTCAGGTGCGAGAAGCTAGCGCGCTGCAGTGGGGGCTTGAGCTGGTCATCACGGTGCCCTCCGAGGTGAGGCGATTGGCGACAGAGGTGGACTGGAAGTCCATCGATGGCGTCTGGGACCCATGGGCAGGTACTGGGGTCATCAGCGAGGTGATGATGGAACAGTGGCCGCAGTTGAGGTTCATGAATAATGACTGGAATTCTCAGTTGGGTTGGTCTGAGGCGCGTGACGCACTCCAACCAGGTAATTATCGCTTATGGAAGGAGAAATATGGTGTTTGCGACGCGGTGGTGACTTCACCTTGGTTTGCAGCGCTGGACATTGCATTTCCATTGGCAGTGATGGCCAGTCGTGTGGTGGCATGTGTCCACGTTCCATCTTATTACTTGACAGACATGACCGAGAGCAGGGCTGCGTACTTCAGACGATTGAGTCAGACGGGACGCTTGCATGTGATTGGGCATCTGGAGCATGGACCCATTGGCCGCAGGTGTATGTGGGTCTTGGTATTCAAGAATTCGCTGGTCAGGGCAAGGATGTTGCAGGGTGGAGAAGGTGAAGGCATTGGTATGTTCACTTTCAGCTTGGGCAAGTTCATGGCAGATGGTGATACGACACAGTATGCTGAACAAGCCCATATTTGAGTCTGTGCTACTGCGCGCAGCAGCTACAGATGGGGGATGTTGGAAATCTGGGCTTGCATGGAAGAGTTTAGCGTTTGATCTTAGGATATCAGAATTTCAAAAATTTTGTAGCCTTATGGTCTCGTGCTGCGTTGAGAATTGCTTGTTCAGTTACCGGCACCAGTGAATGTTAATGACAAACTTACGATCATCCGCGAGTGTTGAGATTGCCCAATTCCGAGGATATTTGTGATCCATACGTATCGTGCGTCAGAGTGACGATTCAAAGCATCCGAAGTATACGTTACGGATTATTTGCGCTAGCCGTCGTCGCTTTGCGAACGATGATCCCACGATTTAACAATTTATAATCGAACGATTCTCGACCTTATATATATGACTGGTCGACGAAAACCCTTGGGTACATGTTTCCACAGTTATATATAGTGCACCCAACCCTTCCTCCCCTCCTGAAGCTACTATGGAGGTTCACAGGCGGCAATGGGGAGCCTCATTTTTGGGGCTTATTTTAATGCAAACGGAGTGGCCCTGCTTAACGGGATTGGACTTATAATCCTTTACCCGGTCTGCTCATCTCCTTAATATTCGGTCCGGTACGCGCGCTTTGACGAACATCTATCGCGATGAGTGAGAATGGATTCGTCACGTACTAATGTGAAATTGATACCCTGGCATAAGGCTTAATATAATGTCTAGCCTTCATAGGCAGCTATAATGTCTGCTGCATTGGTCAGCTCTGTGGCTTTGACCCAGGTGTCATGCTCAGGACCGTAGCCTGCATATCGTACTAAATAGTATTTGACACCTCTAGTGAACTTATCCGAGAGTATATGTGATATCTCAAACAGTGGTTGCCCTTCTTCGGTGATCATCTGTGGCAGAGGCAAAGGTGCTTGGATCGAGTCGTTGTACAGCTCTAATCTGGAAACAGGCTGTACCGGATGAATACGGATATCAAGATCTCCGAAATCTAACTCGTATGCACGTCCATGGCTAAGCACTTTGGAAATGGTGAACGGCCCAATATATGGCTGCTTAAAGTGTCTGCCTGCCTCTGTCAAACCAGTCCATTGAATAAACTCGGTCCGTAAAAGAACTTTCTGCCCAACTGCAAACTGCTTAGGCATGTGAGTCTTATTGAATCTGGCTTGGCTAATTTCTGCTGCTCGGGAAATGTTGTCTACGGCGTTGGCATGAACAGCCGAGTACTGGTCAAAATGATCTCGAATAGCTCTTTGTATTGGAACAGGAGCTTCTGGCGGAATGGTGATAACCAGGTCATGAGGCGAAAGTGGTTGCGCCATCGAGTCGAGATAAAATGGTGAATAACCAGTTGATGCAGAAACGGTATTGTTAATTGCAAACTCCACCAGAGGCAACTTGTCCTCCCACGAATTGGCTGAAGTATCATTGCAACAACACCTGAAGATGAAAAATACTACTTAATCAGTTTATAAACCAGAGGATGGTGAAATCAAATCATGAATCAACAATTTGAAAATTACCTGAGGATGTCCTCAATGAAGGCATGGCTCCTCTCATTGGCAGCATTCGACTGTGGATGGTGTGAAGATGTCATGGACAATCTCGTACCAGTAGACTTCCACAGTGTCTGCCAGAATGTAGAGGTGAATCTGGGGTCTCGATCTGAGATGATGTTCCTCGGAAGACCATGGAGCTTGAAGATATGCTGCATATAGATAGAAGCAGTATGCTGAGCTGTCCAGGTCATGCTGAAAGGAATGAGATGACAACGATGAGAGAATTGGCACATTACCACAAATATACTGTCGTGCCCATTAGTGGTGATAGGCAGGTCAGTGATCCAATCAAGAGATACATCTAGCCATTTTGTCTTAGGCACGGAATATCGTATATGTGCCTGACCATAAGGCTTGTGTCGCCTCGTTTTCTGGCGCTGACAAACGGGGCACTCCCGAATGTACTTGATGGCTGCCGTTGTCATTCCTGGCCAATAATACCGGCTACGCAGAAGATGAAGCATGCGATTTTTGCCTACATGACCAGAAATAGTGGCTGAGTGGCACTCATGAAGGAGAATGTGGCGGAGCTGTGTGATCTCACCGTCATCTGTGGGGACTTTAGCTGTTGGTGGAATGTACAGCTGTCTGCCATATATGGTCTTACGATAGATCAACCCCTGAATGAGCTCGAAGCTGTAGCTGCTGATGAAGTCGATGATGTCAGCTTAGCCAAAATAGTCTGTGCAAATGTGTCACGATCATACTCGGATATAATGAGGTCGTGCAGCTGATGAGCTGATGAAGAAGATAAGAGAGCAATGAATGTAGAATCTGTAGGTGGCATGTCGATGAGTGGAACCTCGGTGATGTCTATATGTTTCAGACAATCAGTGAGTTGAAAGAGTGTAGAGATACGCGTGAGTGCGTCTGCAGCCTTGTTCTTCTCGCCAGCAATGTGCTCTATACGGAAGTTGTACTCGGAGAGCTCATCCAACCACCGTGCCTGCTTGGGGCTAAGTGTGGATTTGGTCTGGAAATAAACCAGTGGCTGATGATCTGAGCGTACAATGGTCTCAGGAGCTCCCAACAAGATGTGGCGAAAGAATCTGAAGCCTTCCACAATGGCGAATAGCTCGATCTCAGGAATAGGCCAACGTCTCTGTGTATCGGATAGAGTGACGCTGTGATAACCACATGGCTTCATACCTTTTCCTTGATCCTGGAGTATTACTTGACCAACGTGTGTGCCTGATCCATCGACCTCCATAATAGATGGCAGTTTCTGATCTGGGAGCTGCAATACTGGAGCGTTACAGATGGCACTTTTGAGGTTATCAAATGCCTGCTGCTGCTCAGATTCCCAGACAAATTCTGCATTATCTTTAAGGAGACGATTGAGAGGTTCGGCAACTTTGGAGAACTTTGGTATGAATCTCCTAAATTGACCGACCATGCCCAAGAATGACCGAAGGGATGACTTGTCATCTTTAGCCATACGGCGTAGAGGCTGCTTTCCAACGGTGGGACCATAAGACACTGGAGGCTGAATTGCCATGACTGCTCGGATTCTGTCTTCGATGATGGATAGGCCTGCTTCAGAGATGTGATGTCCGATAAAGTCTATAGATCTGACGAACAATTCCGTCTTGGAAGGCCTGATGAAGAACTGATGATCTCTGCAACGCTGGAGGAACTGTCGAACATGCTTCACATGGCAGTCAAAGTCTGGACTGTATACGATAGTGTCGTCCATGAATATGACAAGAAACTGGTCAATGAAGTCAAAGAATGCTCGGTTACCTATACGAAGTGCCGTTGCAGGAGCATTGGTCAATCCGAAAGGCATGACTGTCCATTCATAAGAACCGTATCTAGTACGAATAGCAGTTTTATGAATGTCATCTGGATGAATGGGAATCTGGTGGAAGAACTGGTTGAAATCAAATCTGCTGAACCAGCGTGCTCCCTTCAGCTGCTCTAGTAGGGTGTCGTGTGGTGGTAGTGGATACGTGTCCTTTATGGTGATGTTATTCAGGGCACGATAATCACAACACATCCTCCACTTCCCCCCTGGCTTAGGAGCGAAAATGATCAAGGCTCGGTATCGATTACACCGATAGTTAGATCTATCGGTGTATCGGCCGAAAATCGGTCACTATCATCATCGATCGATCAGCTCACACGCATAATCGGTATCGGTCGATTACGCTACATAGAAAAATCTAGCAATTAGTATTCATCGATATTTCGGGTCGTATGATCCCTATCGATCGGTTAGATGAATTCAAAATATCGGCATCGTTCGATGAATTATGACCAGGTATCGGTTTCTCATCGATAATTTCGGTTGGACCGATCGATCGCTTCGCGCCGAAAAATGGCACGCATGAACGTCATGTGACTTTCCCATTTCACGACCTTTCGATGTTTCGGATATCAACCGATTAATATTCTACATTGCGATTGGTCGATGATGGCCTAAAATTCAGAAACTGCATTTCAAGGGGAGTTCAAGGGACTTCAAGGGACCTTCAAGAGGTAATTTTTTCACAAAACATTCATAATTCAAATTGAATTCAAGCATCGACTATTTCTAGCTGAGTTACACCTCTCGCCTGACACCTCCGCGCATCACCAGATAGAGAAATGGGCCGAAAACGAGGAGCAGGTCCGAGTGCCAAGCCGACGAAGAGAGGACGCAGTGTGAGTGGGCCAGTGAAGCTTCTTGCTCAAGGAAAAGGGCTCATCAAGCGAACACAGAAAAGCCCGTTCGACAGCGCTGGCAATGATGACTATGAGTACGTTGTTGATAAGATTGTTGATGAGCGCACGAGCTACGGCACACAACAGTATCGAATTAGCTGGTTTGTTGATGGGAACCCTCTCGGTGACGAGCACGACACCTTTGAGCCCGTGGCCATGCCTGATGCGCCGCGCTCCTCTGTCCTATTGGAGTGGTGGATCAAGCGTAAGGCGACACTGCCACACTTGTTCAAAATGAGTAGGCAGTTCTATGCACCACCAGCTAGCTCTGCAGGTGTGGAGCGCTTGTTTAGTGGTGTAGGGCGCATGCATGGTGCCTTGCAGAAGAGCACCAATGAATGCACGCTTGAGCATATCATGATGGCGAGTGTAAACACCCACGAGTAGATGCTATTGCCTTGCAGTAGAGCACCAGTATGCACACTTGAGCAATGAGTATATCATGATGGCCAGTGTAAACACCCAGTAGATAGTATTGATATTTGATATGATGGCCAATGAATAGGCAGTAGTGAATGCATGCATTGAGCATCTGCATACCCTATTATCGGTTAGACTTGAGTATCATGGATTATCGGTACAATATGTGTAATTATCGGTATCGGTCGAAGTATGAATGGTGCGCTATTTGTATCTATTCGATAGTTAGAAATGTTTATTCTTAAGTATTAGGATCAATCGATGCAACCTTTGAAACTATCACAATCGATCGATGCATAGTTGGCCTCTATCATAGTCATACGATATAAAATTGCATGGTATCCCTATCGATCGATTCCAAAAAATCGAACTATCAGTTGCTATCGATTTTTCAAAAATCAACCGATACCGAGCCCTGAAAATGATTGGGCACTCATATGGCGATGATGATGGACGAAGGATACCCAACTCGACATATTTTATGATTTGCCGTTTGAGCTCCTCCATCATGGGTGCTGGAATGGTGCGTACTGGCTGTGATGGTGGCTTATGTCCAGGTTCGATGTTGATTCTATGATATCCACCTTCAAACCGCTCTGGCCTATGACCAGCTGGAAGATCCTCCTGGAACACGTCTGAAAAGTCTTCTCTCACTTGATCACGTGCTGTTGTGACCTCGGGGTCTTCCATTGTGGTGTCTGAGTCTGCTGGACTGCTGCTGCGAAGACCAATTCACCATCGACCTCGGAGAGGAAAAAGAGATATGCTACGGTTTCTTCAGCCGAACCACTAGATCGAATGCGACGGAGATATTTTCTCATAGTGGTGGCACTGACCAATTCCATTTCGGGAAGGCCATCTGAGTCTGGAGTCTGCTCAACTCTGGAAAGAACTGTACGAACACTGGAACCTGATGAGTGTGTCTTGGTGATCGTCATGTTCTTCGACTGAAAGTCGATGTTTGGGTTCCTTCTCTCCAACCAATCCTGTCCCAGGATGACTGTGAAGGGCCTCATATCAATAATATAGAGGTCTACTGAATCCTTATATTTCGGCCCAGCGTGAATGTAGCATTGGGAAGATAGGATGTACAGGGTAATTGGCTTCCTCCAGCCAACCCCACTAAGAATGATGATGAGTCTGATGGTGATATACCGAGCTGAGAAGCAAATTGTCTGTCGATGAAAGATGATGTGGCTCCTGGATCTACCAAAATGTGAGTATTCTGTCCAAATACTTTCCCTTTGTACAACAGCAGCTTCTTTTGTGATTTCAGCTGTGCTGTCTGAGACTGCATCTGTACGATGTGCTCTGAGGGATTATCTGTTTGCTGGAACTGCGATGTCAGACTGGATAGAACCTCTTCTGATATGCTCTCTACTTGGCCACTTGCTTCAGTGGCATCTGGAGGCTGATCTATCCCCTTGGGGGTGCTCTCATCACTGGTACCTGTGCAGTACCCTGAGAGTTTCCCTGAGGAGCTGGAGCTGAAGCTGGAACTGGAGTTGCAATTGCTGCATTGATGCTGTGCTGGCTCTTCAGTTCCTTGACCAAGGTGTTGATTGTGTTGATGAGTTTGCCAGATCCATCCTTAGCACCTTGATTCTGCGGTTGCTGTCTCCGATTCTGGAAGAATGGATTCTGGGCTGGTGGCTTACCCTTGATTTCCTTTCCATCTTCGGTCCTGGTGGCAAAACAATCCTTTGCGATGTGACCAACACGATTACAACGCTGGCAAGTCTGAGGAGGATTTGGTGCTGCTCCTTTTCCTTTTCCTTTTCCTTTTCCCTTGCCTTTTCCACCTTTTCCCTTGGTCCGATTCTGATGAAAATTCTGGCTGTTATTCTGATTCCAACTCCTATTTCTGCTGTATCTGTCATATGGCTTTTGGCCACGTCCTCTGTTCTGTTCCTTCCTGACTGGACCTCCAGTTGACTGTTCCTTCTGCCCCCTATAGTGAAGGGTCTCTGACTGCTTCGAATGAACGACATAATTCAAGTCGAGCAGTATCTGTGTGGTTAGTGACCACGACATATTATCCCTTTCTGTCTCTGTCAGGAATCGTAAATGGAACTGTCTGCGAAGTTCTGAATCTATGCTGTTGACAAATCTGTCCTTTATCAACACATCTTCCAGTTCAACTGCTGCCAATGCAGCCAGTGAAGTGAATGTGCGTAGATAATCTGAGAAAGTCTGGCTTCCTTGAGTCAGTGACATCAGGTGTTTCTTAGCCACTGATCTTTTATGGGGGTTACCAAACTGTCTGATGAAAATTCCTCTGATCCCTTCATATGTGGCATCTGGTTGATTTGCCACGACCTGGAAATAGTGTCGGTCATTATTCTGTATGAGGGTCAGGAAAACTGTGATTAGGTCTTTGCCTGGAACTCCTGGATATGTGAATTGGAAGTATCTATCCACGGTTTCCAACCAAACCTCTGCGTCCATTCCTGATTTGTATTCCTTTGGTGTTGTCATTTTCACCTTGGGAACCAAACTAGGTGGTGCTGGTGCTGGTGTTGGTGCTGGTTCTGCATCTGGATCTGTGAAGAGCATTGGAGGATTGTCTGCAGTATATTCATCATCTGGTTCCTTAGGCTCGTTTTCAGAATCCCTATATCTGCTCATATCAGGGTTCATGCGGCTGATATTGTCGAAATACCCTATCTTGTCGAATCTGGTCTGGGTATTATCATAACCAACGTGCCATTTTGGAATCTTGAACCGGCTGTATGAATCATATGAGCCTAAGATGTCAAAGAACCAAGTAGAAGGATCTGCGTTGATGGGTGGAACCTCTGGATCTTCTGCTTCTGCCATCTAAAAAAAAACAAAGCACAACACCAAAATACCTTCAGCTAACTGAATGTGTGTTGATATATATATACCTATGTTATATATGGCATATCTGTATGTTATGATGAGGTTATACATATACATGCATCCACCTTCTTCCCCCCTCAAGGAAGTGCGAAATGCATAGGCAGTTGTCAATTGCCTTTTACCTCATACAGCATGCATTCCCATAGGAAGCAGTTGTTACAGTTTTAGGGTTGCAGCCCTACAGTTCTTGGGTTGTAGCCCTGCAGTTTTTGGGTTGTTGCCCTACAGTTCTTGGGTTGTTGCCCTCAGTATTATCATGTCTGTGATGATTCAGCATGATATAATAATGCCAAAAAAATGAAGTTTTTCGAAATAACAACGGCATTTTAGGGCATGTGTGGTTACAGTGGCCCTATACCCAATATAGTGATTAGGGTGTTACATGATATCAGTAACCCTAATACATGTAAAAAATAAGCAGTATAATGTTTTTGCAAAGATTTTTAAGCAAAACTGCATTTAATATATACATGTACGTAAGGTGGTTTTCAGGAGGTACGTTACACCCCTGTGACACATATTTAATTTTAGGGTTGTTACAGGGCGTTACACATGCTTGTGTGCTCAGGGATTGTTATTTGATATATAAATATTCATTTCAGCAAAAAAAATCAATCCGAAATTTTCAAAATGTGTTTCACGTACAGCATTTTGAGCGATTTATCGTTACAGCGATATGTCTTCCCCTATATATTACATACCTAATATCTAGGGCGTTACACGAGATATGACATATGTCATTATGATTTCCTGATACCTTAATAGGTATAAAATCATAATTTCATATAAAATGGGCACACATTTTTCATTTTGAAATCATGCGTGGAGCATTTTTACCCATTTTATAGCTTTTTTTAAGCTATCTTCGATGACATATCTCAGTGTATATGTGGAATATAAGTACAGACTCGCTGTAATGAACTTCACTTTTGCATATGACAAATTTCATAGCAAATAAGTGAGTTGTGCTATATATCAACATTCATGGTTGATAGCATTCTGGGTTTTACTGATTCAAACCCATGTACAGCAAATGTACTTTTCTGATTATATATGGATTTATCAACTTAAGTGGAAACACCCACTTTAGTGATATATATCAACCTATGATTTGTTCTGAGCATAGGTCTGTGCTCTTAAGATTTATCAAAGTGATATATCTTATCTAGAACAAATCTAGACTTTTGCTGGATACAATCACAGCAACTTCACACAGCATATTTATGTGTGTGTTTTGTCCTTAATAACTATGTCAGATATCATGTAAGCTGATCTGAGAGTTACATGCAACATTGATCTGATCAAGTCTGATTCAATTGTCAATATGCAGAGTAGTCTTTGTAGTTGCTCCAGCGATGATATGTGAGATGAGACGCATGGACAGTGCTCAACAGTGACCAGCTGTTATTTGAGCACTGTATACTGCCTTCGGGTCTGGAGATATCTCCATCCAGCCCTTCAGCATGTTATTTGATCCTGTCCCATATCTATCGCCATCACTTGACATCCAGCACGCACATGTGTTTGCTGGATGGTATCTATGTATTATGTATTGACACAATACTTGATCATTACACTTGGAGTCAGTGTATTGTCAACATGTATAATGAATGCTAGTGTTTGTGCAGTGTATAGTACTGCTGATTAGTACTAGTGTGTGTGTGTGTTTACTTGCACACACTTTGCAAGATCTTTATGGATATCACAATATCCTAACAACCTATCATGCAGATTGTCAGCATACCACGTACTGATTACATCTAACATGATATATATAGTTTAGGGATTGTTGTAATTCCATGATAATCTCATTACGAAATGAGTTGCTGATAGATTTTACATGAAGCTCAGGTGAGCATTCCTTCAAGTAATCCACCATAGAATGTACATGTTACCTGGAGAGCATCTCGGCTCCACCAGGGCACGACAAACTAATTATGGTGTTGAGATTACTGTCAGGCACCCTTTGCAACATGGATTCGAATATAGACTAGCATTCACTGCAATATGCTTATGCTCTATGTACTACAGCTGTTATCGTGATCAAGCTGTACAGTATAATAAAGTATGTACCATTCACAACATTGCAATCATTCAGCATAAGATGTGTGCATGATATAGAAGTATATGCACTGTATATTGATGATTGCTGTAAGTGAAATGAGTGTATGTGTGTGTGCCCTACCATTTTAGAAAACGTTAGTATGTGCACTAACGGTGTATTATCGTGCCTTAACGGCATACTAACGCCGCGTACTTTTAGGAAGCGTACTAACAGCATACTAACGCGATGCGTGAGTACACAATGTGAGTTAGTATGCTAGAATGTGGGAGTTGGTGGACTCGTGGTGTGGTGCATAGTGGGTCATGGATGGGGTCCAGATTCACTTCAATGATGTTCTAAGGTGATTGGATGGTGAAATGGGCACTGGTTAAGGAAGTATGACCCGATTTGAAGAAGCTGATATTGGGGCTAAATTGCTTTGGGAATGTGCTACGTTAGCATGTCGTTAGCACGTTGTTAGTACATTATGACAATTACACGTTAGTATGTAAACGGCATACTAACTCCCAGTCTCCAGTGTGGGAGTTGGTGGACTCGTGGTGTGGTGCGTAGTGGGTCATGGATGGGGTCCAAATGCACTTCAAAGATGTTCGAAGGTGATTGGATGGCGAACTGGGCACTGGTTAAGGAAGTATGACGCTGTTTGAAGAAGCTGATATTGGGGCTAAATTGCTTTGGGAATGTGCTACGTTAGCATGTCGTTAGTATGCTCGTTAGTACACTATGACAATTACACGTTAGTATGTAAACGGTATACTAACTCCCAGTCTCCTTAAGTGTGGGAGTGGGTGGACTCGTGGCGTGGTGCGCAGTGGATCATGGATGGGGTCCAAATGCACTTCAATGATGTTCGAAGGTGATTGGATGGCGAACTGGGCACTGGTTAAGGAGGTATGACGCTGTTTGAAGAAGCTGATATTGGGGCTAAATTGCTTTGGGAATGTGCTACGTTAGCATGTCGTTAGTATGCTCGTTAGTACACTATGACAATTGCACGTTAGTATGTTAACGGCATACTAACTTCCAGTCTCCTTAAGTGTGGGAGTGGGTGGACTCGTGGCGTGGTGCGCAGTGGATCATGGATGGGGTCCAAATGCACTTCAATGATGGTCTAAGGTGATTGGATGGCGAACTGGACATTAGTTAAGGGGGTATGCCGCTGTTTAAAGAAGCTGATATTGGGGCTAAATTGCTTTGGGAATGTGCTACGTTAGCATGTCGTTAGTATGCTCGTTAGTACACTATGACAATTACACGTTAGTATGTTAACGGTATACTAACTCCCAGTCTCCTTAAGTGTGGCGAGTGGGTGGACTCGTGGCGTGGTGCGCAGTGGATCATGGATGGGGTCCAAATGCACTTCAATGATGTTCTAAGGTGATTGGATGGCGAACTGGACATTAGTTAAGGGGGTATGCCGCTGTTTAAAGAAGCTGATATTGGGGCTAAATTGCTGTGGGAATGTGCTACGTTAGCATGTCGCTAGTATGCTCGTTAGTACACTATAATAATCACACGTTAATGTGTTAACCATATAGTAATCAACATGTTAAACGTGTACTACAACGGTATGTTTCATGCCTGTAGATAGGTCGAACGTGGTACATTAAGTGGTATAGTTTATACACTAACCGCATACTATTCCGATTTGGGAGGACGCGCCTGTTGTGCCCGGAGGCACAGCGTGAGCCGATATGCCTATGCGTTTGTGTGTGTGTCATCGGGAGTAATCTGGGATTGGCACGATGACAGTGAAATTGGGCTTGAGATCACGATGAAAATGAGTACCAGATGTCCGGGGTATGACAGTATGACAGTATGACACTATGACACTATGACACTATATTAGTATGACAATACTGTGGGGTGGTCATCGTGGCACCCAGTCAGACCCTCGAAGAATGGTCAGATTCGCATCGGGTACGGAAAGACAATGAAATCGAATATCAGATGTCGGGGGTATGACAATATGACAGTATGACAGTACAATAGTATGACAGTACTGTGTGGCAGTCATCGTGTCAGTCTGTCGACGTAACATCTGAATCGAGAATGGTGAATCGGAATTAGAAATGAGATCGAATCGGGAATTGAACGTTGAGCCGTAGTGTGTCATCGGCTGCCGGGTGGTTGACCCTGCAACCTGAGTGACGAGCGAATAAGTGGAGCACTTGGGAAGTGTTTAGCCTTCAGAACTCGGAACCGAATTATCGTTTGTACCTCAATCTGGCCCTGATCCAGTATATTATAAAATCCGAATTGTGTACCTTTGCACGTTCAATCAAAAACATTATTCCGAGCATCTGTCGTACTGCCCACGGGCACACCTGTCAACTTCCTTGGTTTTAGGCAAACCCTTCTAGTTCAGGATCACCCTTCCATCTTTATCCAACTGCTCATTAATGAAGAAAGTCCGGAAATAACTATGTAAGGTGCTCTTGTTGCGATCACTCCCAGCAGTGCGATAAAAGCCATCACCGATGGTCACGTAGGAAAAGCTTCGGCAAACCGGGTTCGGCCCGACCATGAGCAACGACTCGTACTCCGTGAACTTTCGACCCAGCCATATTGTGGGATCTGTGTACGCTCCAAAAAATGGCTCGTCAATGTGTTCGGGTTTTCCTAAAGCCTGCGCGTATTTACCTCGGCGTGTCTTGGGAATACTTCGAACCTTGCGGTTCCAGCTGTGCATCCACACGAGAAATAACGTTGTTAGTGCTCTAAAGGGTACCCTAAGATACCCTTTATGCATTTTGTGTACCTTAACGGTATACTAAATCTCGGGATCGGGCTCGGGCGAAGGTGGATCCGGGCGAGAGGCTTGTGCACGAAGAGTCGCAAAATGTTCACCTTGACGTTTATTGTTCATTGCACAAATAGCATTTCTGCCCCACACGCACACCCCACCCCACCCCGCCCTCCTACTATGTGACAGTCGCGTTGTTAGTGTGAATTTATCAGAAGGAATCTTTTGGGGAATGTTGCATTGTTGGTACGCTAACGGCAGGCCTTAGGGCACTAACGTTACGCTAACTGAACGGGAATGTGCTTTAGTTAGTACGTCGTTAGCATGTTTTTTGTACACCAAACCAATCACCAGCAAAGCGTGAGTAGCCAAGCGGGCCTCTAGCAAGGTTGGTGTGGATGTGGTAGGTTTCACTTTCGAATTTTTGCGAATAAAAATTAGCAGTCGAATTTTTAAAGGCATTAGAGAATCTTCCATTTAGGGTTTTACGCCAACTGGACGCTAACGGGACGCTAACGGCAAGCCTTTGCGCAATAACGTTGCCCTAACTGCACACTAACAGAAGGAATCTTTTAGGGAATATGCCAATGTGAGTTAGTGCATGGCACCTTAACGACGTCATAAGGGGGCCGTTAGGTGTTTTGTTGCATCCGGTGCACTAACCTAGCGACTAGTTAGTGCTTCGGATGCAACATAACACCTAACGGCACCCTATTGACGTCGTTAAGGTGCCATGCACTAACTCACAATGACATATTCCCTAAAAGATTCCTTTTGTTAGTGTGCAATTAGGGCAACGTTATTGCGCAAAGGCTTGCCGTTAGCGTCCCGTTAGCGTACCAACAATGGAAGATTCCCTAAAAACTCTAAATTCCCAAATGTGATAGGAAATTTTCGTGAATGGCGTCGAATCGCGCGATTAAAAATATCACTGCACTGGGTTTGAACCGGTAGCATAATGATTCGGGAATAGATTACTCCAAAATGGGGAATAGAAATTTCAATCTGTTTTTGGGGAATAGGTGTGTGACACATGCATATGCGTCTAAAGTTTTGCGTTTAAATTTTTAATAAATCGTTAAAATTTTCCCCCCACCCATCTGTTCACTTTCGTTTTGCAAACATGAGGAAGCCTCCGAAAAAGTACACTAGGGTGTGTCTTTCTTGCGATAATGGCGGGCGTCGTTGTACTAGACATGCCACGCGTGTTCACCGCACAAAGGAACACCCTTTCTTCCACTTAACCGCCTTAAACGGCACAGGGCTTGATACCTATGTAGAGAATTGTGGCTTTCGATTCAAGCATACAGAGTCGGTAAAGGTATGGGAAAGTCAAGATAGGGACCGTACCCCTATTTGGGACTTTCAAAACGATTTTGTGTATATAGAACACACGGAGGGTATGCCTTGGGGCAAGCTTGTTCCAAGTCGAGGAAACTTCAACTACCTACCTTGCCAACGACACTTGCTTACGGGCTCGTATCCTCCATTTCATTACAATAACGTCGTCGCGAACTGGCAAATGCAAGACATTATGCAGTCGTTCCTGAAAGTGCTTATGTCGAAGCGTGCGTTCAACGCTCAGTCCCTATCCCGAGCTTTGTATTGGTTTTGCTTGGTTGCTTCCCGTGAGCATCGCAGTGCGCACTTTTGTTGTGCGGGCTCGCAAATTATTATCCGGCAGAAAGGTGCTACGCTTTGCAAGCTTTGCAACGCTTGCGCTACTTCGATCTTAGCGCATAACAAGTTTGCCGCTCTTCGGCTTGAATGGTGTTCTATTAATACGGATACAGGAGTGAGTTCAACTAAGTTTTGTCGGGTAGACTGTGGAGCGGGCTTGAGCCCGGAATACTTTGAAGACAACTTCTCCCCACGGATACTAGTTCTTTAGATATAGGTAGGCGGCCAAAATATAGGATCTTCTTTATCCTGTGTACGATCGTACATTTTGTAGAAGGTTACACAATAGCGCACTCCTATGAAGCCCGCAGAATTGATCCTATGCTTGCACCTTGCGTCGGATTTAAACACTTTATGCGTGTCAAAAAAACACTTCACTTCGTCGTTGTACGGCGACTCTACCTCGTAAACGGCATTTTCGAACCTCCCTAGGAATATGTTGTATTGATGTGACACGTCGTGCTTGTCTGTGTGCCTACCAACCTCGCACATGTCGCTCATCATGCACGATACGTACAAACACCAATCCCCGTGGACGCCGTGGTAATTCGCATCAATACACTTCAATAGTTCCCCTGCTAGCAAAAAGATCTCCTTCTTCCAATATGGGTTGCTCTTCGACACTAGAGGGTCGTCTAGATATACGCCTCTGTTCTTGAAAAAAGGATGCTTCAAGCTAAACGCAGACGTCCCGTCCTTCTTCTTGGCGAATCCCCACTGTTGCGCAGTTCTCCCCATGTTGAACCACCATCCAAGATTCCAACCCACCTTCGGAGCCGCGCCTTCTTCTTCATCGCGGTCGTCCTTTTTGTCGCGCCTCTCGATGCGCTTGCACGTTTCAGCATGCAACACGGATTCTAGCTCTCCGCACAACGCTTTGAACCTAGGCGAGTCGCTAATTGGAAGTCGCTTGCGCCTGTCTCCGCGATTCCCACAATATTATCCCTCTAGTCAAGAAAGAGGCCACGGTAAAAGCTTCACCATCATACATATAAGGTGCGTTCCCCTTGCTTTCCATTCCCTTGTAAAGATGTGTGTGGAACTCTTGGGCTTTTGTTGCTATCATTTCTTTCGCTTCTTCTGAGTTGAAAAAAATGTACCACGCTTCCACGTCTCCTAAGCTGCGGTCATACCCGGGGTATTTCGCAGGGGGTAACAAGATCTTCAAAGCTAACTTGTTAAAACATTCAGCTCTGTTATCTCCCACCACTGGTCGCTCGAAAGAATGCAACAATTTCAAGCATACCACGGACGCCTTTGAATTAAGGCAAGCTGCTAATAACGGTTCGCACAAACCTCTAGCATAAGGTAAAGACGACACAATTACGTCAATCTTCGGTTTGAAAAGTTCCCAGTCTATTATTGCTAAATCAAGTTTTCTTATCCCTTTTGCAGGCTTGTGATCGCTCAGGAAAATTGTCTTGGGCTTGAACGCCACAAGATTCTCGTACACATAATGCGGTGCTTGTCCGCAGCAGAAATCAAATATCCTTAGGCCTTTGAAACTTTCTTTGAAAAAAGCTAGTAGTGGTGTGTATTGCCCTTTAAGAGTGGGATAAAAACTTGTAGACTTGCAACATTTGCGTGGTAAATCAATTGCAAATGGATAACTTGAAAGGCGCGCACACCTCGTTGATAGCGCACTTCGCTTTCTTTTTGTTGGCATTTTGTGTGCCACTTCTGCCTCTACATCTTGCAACTCCTCATGCTCAAGCTCTCTCTCTAGCTCTAGCATCTCCACATGCGTTGCCTCCTCCTCCGGTACTTCATCCAAATCTTGAGCCTCTGACACCTTCTCAGATATCGCGCATCTTGTTATCTTGTCTACCCACTTGTCGAATGCGAGAACTCGACTATGCTTGGCACAACATTTGCCAACACCACATGTCGTGCCAAGCGCGGCGCTCTCCACAGGGCGAACCATCAATAGTGCTTTGAACACCAATGATATTCCCCCCTGATTAATCGAATACGTATCGTTGAAAATATACCCACAATACGCTTCGAAAATCGTTGTCAAGTCTACGCGTCCGTAGTCGTAGCCTGTTTTCCCATCCTTATACTTAACACCTTCTGGCCAAAACTCTGGCTTGCTATCGCCTAACTTCGCGTATGGTCCTAATAAACGCGCGAGTACTTTGCGAAAGTCTTGTAGGCTAGGCTCTTTCGCATCGCATATATCGTTACACTTTTCTTTACGCATATTTTCGTTTCGATTTTATGTAGGAACGAACCTTACTTTTCGCTAAGTATTGTTAGACGTGTTCCCAAAGTGACCAAAAACCGTTCGATTCCGAATCGAACGGTTTTTGGTCACTTTGGGAACACATCTGATAATACTTAGCGAAGGTTTGCTGTACAGTATTTTCGCTAAGTATTATCAGATGTGTTCCCAAAGTGACCAAAACCCGTTCGATTCGAAATCGAACGGTTTTTGGTCACTTTGGGAACACGTCTAACAATACTTAGGGAAAATGACAGATAGGTCGAAGAGAATAGCGCGTGTTGTCACCATGCCGACTTCCTAACTCACATTAACATCCCGAACCCCTTATTACACCGTGCACGGTGTAGGCCCTCCCGAACGCAGCGCAGCCGCGATTCACGGCCGTGAATCTGAAATTCACGGCCGTGAATTTCAAATTCACGGCCGTGAATCTGAAATTCACGGCCGTGAATCTGAAACATAAGTACATTCCACAAGAGAGCACCCCGCTGAAATTATTTACCCTTAAGGTATATTCGGAGCATTTACCATGTGACGTGCACCATATCGCCTTCCACACGAGTTTGACATGGCAGCGTGTCACATTGAGCTGCACGAAATCTTCAGGCCTCCTGTTCCTCGTCTCCGAAATTTTCATAATGCTTCTCGAAGTCGCACGTGGCAGCGAATATCATATACTGATATTCAATCCGATTAAATATTATCTCAGGCAAACTGTCTCGGCTGGCCCGATTGGCCCGCCTAGGAATATACAATTTGGATGGGAAGATCTTCGTTGTAACGGAAGATAGCTTTTCGGTGACGTGGAATTGTTCCGGGGAGATGGCGTTCGACTGTACGATAATAATGGTGATAAATCAGATAAAAATGATAAATCGTGAACCGCTGAGATATATTCGGTGAAAATCGAAGCGTGAACCTTCCTTCCTCTCGGGCGATCAATTTAAAATTCCTAAAACTGCGCTCTCTTGAATTTCAAATATCTGACACTGTTCACCTGCGTGAGCGCATCTTAAGATCTGGCGTTTGCAGGTGAAGTCTTGCCCCCACTAGCATGTAAAGGTTTCATGTGTGTAGCGTAAATATTAGGTCACAGTCCACTCTCGATGCAAAGGTGCCTGAGGCACGTGCTCGAGCTCTAGTTACACACACACACATGCGTCTCAGTCAGTCGGGTCTAGCACACGCAACTCTCGATGCAAAGGTGCTTGAGGCACGTGCTCGAGGCTGTAGCCGCACACACGCATGCATATCAGTCGGGTCTGGCACCCTCAGCTCTCGATCACTCGATGCAAAGGTGCCTAAGGCACGTGCTCGAGGCTCTAGTTGCACATGCGCATGCGTCTCAGCTGGGTCTGCGTGGCACACGCAGTCAGTAGGTCTCGATGCAAAGGTGCCTGAGGCACGTGCTCGAGGCTCTAGTCGCACACACGCATGCGTCTCAGTCGGGTCAGGTACACTCAGGTCTCGATGCAAAGGTGCCTGAGGCACGTGCTCGAGGCTTTAGTCGCACACACGCATGCGTCTCAGTCGGGTCAGGTACACGCAGTCAGGTCTCGATGCAAAGGTGCCTGAGGCACGTGCTCGAGGCTCAGAAGTTTGTCAGGTTGCATGATGCATGTGTTTGCAGGTGCGTGAGTGAATACTGACGAAGGGTGACGGGTTTTACCGTGTTGCGTTCGTTGTGGGCGTGTAGGCATGGGGAAGAGGCGGGGTAAGAGATCAACTGAAGCGAGACAAAAGAGTGCTCAACTGCGAAGATATGGACCGGACAGTTTCCTTGCGACCATCAACGACAACCTTTTGACTTTACAGCAACACATGACAGGAACTTCCCCCGCCCCTCATACTTTAGAACCGATTGCACGAGCGGCAGTTGCACATTCAGAACAGCCTGCTCTGGCCAGTGAAGTAGAATTTCCCGAGCAGGATGCCGTGGTCACAAAACGGCTTGAGAACGACAAAGAAGCAACTGACAGAGATGCAACTGACAGAGAAGCATCTGACAGAGAAACAACTGACATTTTTTCTGGGCACTCGGACGAAAGTCTCGGGGAGAGCTGCTGCACAAGCGCTCCCAGCACACACTTTGAGAGTCCCCCACGCACATTCCCGGTCCATCTCTCGCAAGTTCAACACGTAGCACCACGGAGGTATGGCTTTTTACGACCTGACAAAATGAGGGGTCCGAACGGACCCACTGTGAGTATAAGGATTAAGTGCGGAGAAAACCCGGCGCCTATGCAGCAACGGCCGCCTATGCAGCAACGGTACGCACCAGCACCACGATTTGCAATCCACAAGGTGTTAGGACATAAAGAGATCCAAAGGCAGCAGAGGGAAAGGGGGGCGGCCTTTGTTCACGCTGCAACAAAGTTAGCGTGCCCGCCCTGCGACGATCGAACCACAGTGCTGGCGACGCCATCACCACACACCAAGAAGAATCGGAAACTTTTCAGAGCTTAGACTCCCACTATCTTGTTTGTATGCAACTTTTGTAACTTTGTAACCTTTATCATCCTATACTTAGATGTGTAATAGCAGAATCCGATAGAAAGTGTATGTGAGTAAGTGTTTGAGTAAGGGTCTCACCCCAGGAATTCTAAATCAGTTTTCGTATTATAGATTGACATGTCGAGTGTGAGTATGACGTAACACCTCCTTTATTGCAAGGCATGGTATCAGTTGATACAGGGGGTATCGATTCTTTCTGATTATTTTGTTGTTGGTATCAAATGATTGTGATATCACGTAAATCGGGGTTCCGGTCAAGATGAGCTGATGCTGAGCATACGGATTGATAGATATATGTGTGATGAGCTCAGGAAGCCATCACACGCCTGATGCATCGCGGTGCAACTCGAGATATCGATTTTATAGTGAAACCCAAAATGCCTTCCGCAGTTTCGCGTAATAAGAAATACCCTACAGATTTCGGGTTCCGGTCAAGATGAGCTGATGCTGAGCGTACGGAATGATAGATATATGTGTGATGAGCTCAGGAAGCCATCACACGCCTGATGCATCGCGGTGCAACTCGAGATATCGATTTTATAGTGAAACCCAAAATGCCTTCCGCAGTTTCGCGTAATAAGAAATACCCTACAGATTTCGGGTTCCGGTCAAGATGAGCTGATGCTGAGCATACGGATTGATAGATATATGTGTGATGAGCTCAGGAAGCCATCACGCGCCTGATGCATCGCGGTGCAACTCGAGATATCGATTTTATAGTGAAACCCAAAATGCCTTCCGCAGTTTCGCGTAATAAGAGATACCCTACATAATTTCGGGTTCGGACGAGATGAGCTGATGCTGAGCACACGGAATGATAGATATATGTGTTATGAGCTCAGGAAGCCATCATATGCATGATGCATCGCGGTGCATCCCGATTGATAGCGATTTTATAATGAAGCTCAAAATGGCTTCCGCGTGATATGAAATACCCTACATATTTTCGGTTCCTGTCGAGATGGGCTGATGCTGAGCATACGGAATGATAGATATATTTGTTATGAGCTCAGGGAGCCATCATATGCCTGATGGATGGTCGTGCATCCCGAGATATCGATTTTATAGTGAAACCCAAACTGCCTTCCGCAGTTTTCTCATAATATGAAATACACTACGCGTCAGTTCAGGATATGCTGATGCTGAGGGTTCAGAACTATAGATACATTTGACGTAATATCTATGATAACAATATTGCGATATTATCATGTGCATGAAAACAGATTTCCTTTGTTTTGACTTATCATACACCGAGGGGAAGGTGGGTCGGCCGACCATATCACTTAAATGGTTAGGGTGCGGCCCGAGCATATGTTCTCACCTGCCCATCAGGTGAGAACACGTGCTTGGGCGTATGGGGCTGTCAGGTTTTGAACCTGAGCTGACTGGGTATTGCCAACCAGTTTTCAACCGCTCTTAAAATCTCGGCGTTCTAGCGCTGAGGCACAAGTCGTGCAAGCTCCGATCGTGGTGTGCTGTGTCACACAGGACTCAAACGGGATCTCAAGCCCGTCAGCTTGTGCTGCAGGCACGGGTCGCGCGGTGCAGTGCCCTCTCTTTGCGAAACACCGTTCATCTAAAGGAATAAACAGCACATCATGCAATGCTATATGTGGGGCAAGTGCTTGGCCTTAATACTTTTAAGGCGAGGCTCGGGTACATGACTTCGTGCCCGAGAGCGTGTACCCGAGCGCCGGGGCTGTCAGGTTTTTAACCTGAACTGACCGTGTTCTCATCGGTCGGACTGCAGCCCCTCTTATGATTGTAAGCACACCTGATACAGGTACACAGATGCTGTGCCGTGCCGCGTTAGGAGGGATCCCATAAAAGGTTGCTCGAGTGGAACACCAGGCAGCGTTATTCGTGCCCGGGGAATATTGAATGCTATCGAGATTCGAGTACATGTTCTCAGTTTGCAAACCGAGAACATGTACTCGAACTTGGGGCTGTCGGGATTTGAACCTGGGACACAGCAGCCACTACAGCCTATACACTACACAACCAGGGGTGCAAGTGATATCTCAGACTCGAACTGAGACCTCCGGACTGAGTGTCCAGCGCTCTGAATTGAGCTAATATCACAAAAAAGGATGCGTCTATGATCCGCAACGGAAACGCCTGCGCTCACGAACCCAGCTGGGATGCAGCAGAGCACCCTTGCAAGACAGGCGAGAGAAAGCCCTAAGCTAGAAGATAGGCATACTCGTAAAGCGTGGAAGTAACATCTCAGAGTCACACTAAGACCTCCGAATGTAAAAACCGGCGCTCTTTTGAGCTAGTATCACCGAAAAGATGGCTTCCGAAGAAGGACCTGCAGCGGACTCGAAAGCAGTCACTGACGCTCAAAGGTACTGCAGAAAGTGCTTACGGCTCCGCGAACATACCTGCCAGCGATATTTCCTGAACGGCCTAGCCGTGGAAGTGGGTGACAACTCAGAATCGAACTGAGACCTCTGGAAAAGGTTTCCAGCGCTCTTTCTTGAGCTAATGTCACAACAATGAGCCGTTCTCCCTGAAAATGGTGCACAGGAAGACGGGCGTGCCGTGCGTTTGTGAGAAAATCCTGATTGGGGTACCTCGTTGTGGACTGCAGCTGAGAAAAATAAGCGCTTCGCAGACATCCCTACACAAACCCGGCAAATAGCCCAGTGATACTGTGTACGCTTGCTACGGATGCTCGACTCTCCGCACAACTCTCGCGCGACAGAACACAATAAGTAACGTCAATACGAAGGCTGCTAAAACTTTCACAGGAGCAGCCTCACAAAAATGTAACGGGCGTTGGCTGGAAACAGACAAGTTTAAGACAAACCTTTGAAAGCAAACAACAGCAGCGATGTTGATGGCGTGAGTTGCATGAGAAAGGATGCTAAATATCATCGTTCGCGGAAACCATTGGTCGACCGCCAATGATTCCATCTAAAATACCTTCGGGATCTGACCTGTATGCACTGTTGGACACCGGAATCTGTATCACCACTAAAAACGCGAGAAACCTGTCAGCGACAAATATCCGAGATGACGTTGCATTAATTCATTTTATTGGGAAATTTTTCTACGACCGACGGATTGAAGAGGCTCTCATCTAATGGCGTTGGGCTTGAGTCATGATACGGTGATGCAGTCGTCGTTTTCGGGACCCGAAAAGTGCATGCGATCAGGTCGGGTCACGTGGCGTGGCATGGGCAAATAAATGTCTTGGAAAGCAATCTTTTGATGGTACAGTTCTCTAAATTTGATAGCAAGATACTTTATATAATCGCAGGACCTCCTAAAAACGAAACATCCTGAGTGCTCTGGATGACTGTGGCATATTGCTCGGAATTACTATTATAAGCAGGTTCGGGGGGGGTAGTCGCGGTCATGACCGACGGATTGAATGGGCTCTCATCTAATGGTATCAGGTTCGGGCCAATGCATTCACCTCTGAATCGATTCTCATGATGCCTTTCGACACAAGCATTGCAGCGTGTGCTTACGTCAGTCCTGAATCGTTTCTTGTCCACAATTCGAAAGATGTCCAAAATATCGCGTGGAGTCATTTACGGACATTATTGGTCGGAATCACTGACTGTATGGTCGGAATCGCTGACTGTAAATTAATTTCAGAGGTGTGTCATATGGTGGAAACGACTTATGATTCACGCCCGTGAATCTGAAAGTAAAGACTTACCAAAAAATATAGAGACGGGTACGGTATTTTCGCTAAGTATTATCAGATGTGTTCCCAAAGTGACCAAAAACCGTTCGATTACGAATCCAACGGGTTTTGGTCACTTTGAGAACACGTCTGATAATACTTAGCGAAAATACGTAGAGATAATAATGGTTCCTTCTCATGGTAATAAACCCTACAAGGAAATATCGATAAATCTAGTCTTCACCCGCAAATAAAATAATGAATCGAATAATAAATAGGGACGAGGATTATCAATCTTGCAGAGGCTACCTACCCGCCCCATACAATTGCATAGCCCTTTGGCAGAAGCACATCGTGGTGCGCGGGGAAGACGAGAACCCTACCAAGGATCCCCACTATGGACTCACTCGCCCCAACAAGCGGTGCGAGTTGCATAAGGTCCTCATATGCATGGTGGAGTATGGAGAGGCTGGCGTTCAACCATTAGAGTTTCCTTTCGATTGGTTCCCAATGCTCGACCACTACGCTATCATCAACCGCACGCAGGGTGCGTGGGTATGGTGCGAGGAGAGCGCAACCACTCGCATCGTTTTCCACGACCATGGAAACGCCGAGGATGGGAAAATAAAATCGACAGATATCTTCACCTCCCTTGTGTCGTACAAGTTGTGCGCTAAGTGCGCTAAAACATGTCAAGGGATGGTGCAGCCTCTCGAGAGGCACGAGCGCAATGCAAGTTTGAATATTTATGAACGTTTGAACGTCGAGTTCGAGCTAATATAGAATATAACGAATTAGCACAGACTAGTAACGATAACGAGCAAGTAAAACATATAATATTCGTTTGCAAAAACAAGTAATAATATGCATAGACTTGTAAATGTTCATGTTTATTCACCTATTGAGCTAGTGTCCAAGCATGGCATACACGTCTTGAAAGTAAAGCATTTTGTAAGCCTATTATGTCCGCATTCGCTTGGCTTGTGCCTTCCCTACGGGTCCCTTCGCGGCTTTGTCTAAGGCTTTCTCAACATCGCGTGCCAAAACCTTCAGGACTTTCTTATGCTCCTCGTCCACCGTGTTGGTGAGGTCTGTGCCCGCTAGAAAGTACTTCACGAACTCCTTCGTAACAAAGTCGAGATAACCCCAATGTAAGGCCGAGTTCACGGGGTTCAGCTGAACATCAGGGTCGTAGGACGCCACGCCCTTCAACGCCAAGTTGGCGGAGAACACCACCCGGGGCGTGCCATCCGCGTTGGTCACCCCTTGGTGTACCCCTCCCACCACCGCGCAGTCGCCCAATCCCACTTTATCCTTTCCCCCAACGTTCGTCGCATACGCGTCGAGGGTTTCCTTCGAGAGCATGAGGGCTCGCTGCTCGTGGAATTGGACATCGCAGTTGAGTTGCAACCTCTCTTGCGTCGATTGGCCTAGGAGCTCAACCGACGCGTCGAAGGACGGTGTTGGTGCACAACACAACCTTGTTGGGGATGATGGGCCAAGGTAGGCCACAATGGCCAAGTGATGAGGGCGTTCGGTGAGAGGTTGGTTAAGTGGCTGGTCCAAGTGCCAAGGTTGCCACCCGGTAAGGGTGGAGAGGACCGTATTAGGCGCCCCCTGAATCTCCCGAACGAGATTGTCGTTGATTAAGAATGCTTGATTCTCGATTGTGTACTCCTTACGAAGATTTTCCATAACCTTCGTTTCCAACTCGTGTACGAAGACGTTCAAGTGCTTTCGATCTTCGTCCGTGAGATATTGCTCGTAGAAGTCGGTCTGCACTTTCCCCCCCCCGTGTTTCGCGGACTCGTGAAACACCTCCAGCTTTCCTCCAGTGAGGGTTACCACCCCAGGAGGAAGATTTTTCCAATCCGGGACCTTGTTCACGGCCTCCCTCCACATACACGAATACCGCCTTTCCAGATGTTCTCGCGACTCGTCTGGTAAAGACACCACGAAGGTGTTAGCGAAACCTATAGCTCGCGTACGGTCAAAGTCGTCAAAAAATGTTTCCTTGACGGCAGGCTCTTTCTTTTTTTGTTGACCGCTGCATTTTGCGCATCTCAACTCGCCCTTGCCTCTTTTAGATCGTGTGCATGGTTTGCCCGCGTGGTCCATAGTCGAGGGATCTTGTCTACATTCAATAAGCTTTCCCATCTTGTTTAATTGGCCACATTCGCAACGTGAAGCTTGATTCGAAGCCATATTTGTTTAAAGATCGGGTTAGGTATTAGGCTTTGGTAGGTTTACTAAACGAGGAAGTCGCTACACTAGCCCGGAATTCACGGCCGTGAATTTCAGATTCACGGCCGTGAATATCAGATTCACGGCCGTGAATCGCGGGTGCAGGGCGTTCGGGAGGGGAGGGACCTGTATGGTATTTTCTCGAAGTATTATCAGATGTGTTCCCAAAGTGACCAAACACCGTTAGATTCGGAATCGAACGGTTTTTGGTCACTTTGGGAACACGTCGCAAAATACTTCGAGAAAATGCCGAACAAATTCACAGGTCGTCGGTAATAGCGCGTGTTCAGGCGTTGTCACCAAGCCCACATCAGCACTCACATAAACGTACGTAGCCCCTCCCGAACCCCATGCACCGTATGGTTTAGGCCTTTCCGAACGCAGTGCAGCCGCGATTCACGGCCGTGAATCAGATATTCACGGCCGTGAATTTCGGGCTCAAGATAATGCTCTATACTGAAAAGACTTGTACGGTATTTGCTCTAGGTATTATCAGATGTGTTCCCAAAGTGACCAAAAACCGTTAGATTCGGAATCGAACGGTTTTTGGTCACTTTGGGAACACATCTGATAATACTAAGCGAAAATACCATACAATATTTTCTCTAAGTATTATCAGATGTGTTACCAAAGTGACAAAAAACCGTTCGATTCGGAATCGAACGGTTTTTGGTCACTTTGGGAACACATCTGATAATACTTAGAGAAAATACCGTACCCGTCTTGTAAATTTACCGTAACAACTTGAGCTAATTTATCATATTAAACGCAACAAAAAAATGGCCGCAACCGTGGAGTGCACCCCTTGCAACATTCGTAGAGCGAAAAAGGACGAAGAACATCTTATAGAAGCTGGGACATATTGGCTTGGGTTGGGCGACGGCCCGTACCCGCCTCTACAAGATCCACACGCGTACCAATGTTTGACGCGCGTTTCGGAGCGATGCCAAGTGCATAAGGCACTTGTGAAAATGAAGGAATACGGGGAAGAGGATCATGTGGAAAAATTCGCATCGCCTTGGCGTATTTCATCGATGCTTGGACCCCGTCCCGAAAGGCAAAGCAAGTTGGAAAATTATTGGGTGTGGTGCAACGAGATCGCAAGCATGCGACTCGTTTTCCGCGAGACGTATTTGGGCGTGAACACTGAGTACAAGGGAATTCGGAACTATAACGGGCTTGTTGAAAAATACAAGTCTTTTCACGTGTGTAGCAAGTGCGTGCGGCTATGCCAAAACCTATGTCGTGGTTTGGAGAAGCCATCTTTACGCTCTGGACGCGAAGGACCTCAAGACTTTTTGACGGTCTCTTTCGAGTTGTTGTGAAAGAAGCACAATGCAATTTTATGAACACAAGCTAGCAATAGAACACTTTGTAATATATGTATGTTAATACATGTTCATTCGCTATTGATTATATGTTTGCATGTGTCTACGGGTACAAGCAAACTGTGCACATGAACAAGCCATCTGGAACTCGTGTGAGAGGAGGAATCATACAATGCATGTGGTACCCCTTGTCACAACCATCGCACACCAGCATTTTGCTTGCATAAGTCGCCTTAATGCATATTTCGCACTTCAAGGAGTGCGAGACGGTTTGGGAGCTCATGACCTCACGGTCCATTGCGTCCTCCTCAATAGCGTCACTTGCTTTTTTCCCCGCTAGCCTCTTCAACTTGCCGGTGATCTTGCCAAGGGGTTGTCGCCGAAGTGCAGAAGTAGGTTTCATTGGTCGGCCAGCTTTGGGAATCCGACCGATCAAGTCGAGCTGTTTTTCCAAAGGTGCTTTGAACTTTCCTTTGAATAACCCCACTGCCACCACGTCCGCGCACACACCACTTTCGTAGAACTCAGGGCAGTTGCACGTGTAGTGCACATAATCAGTCGGGGCTGTTGAAGCCTGCACAAGCACGAAGGAGGCATATAGGGAGACGAACTCGTTGAACGTCGTCACATTGGCGGGGGGGTTCACGGGATCACGGATAAGTGATAGGAACTCAGCGGCCATAACAAGTATTTCTTTCCGTTTGTCCGCGATGGTGACCGATTTCAGACTGTTGAAGGTCTTCATTGTAGGCAACACGAACACCATGGTCTCCTCGTCAGGTAGGTGGGGTAAGCGGGTCGCCTTGGTCATAAGTTCCATGACGTTGCTTTCCACCATGAGTAGGGCCTCCCGCCACATATCGTGTCGCACAATTGGACTAGTAGGCAAAGGATGTTCGCGCTCGAAAATAGTTTCGTTGCGAACATATTTCATAGCACTTTTATGAAACCGAGCCAGTTGTAGCTGTTTGCCGTTGCACAGAGCTGCCTTTGCCCACCGATTGTTGGACTCGGGGCTATTTTGCGTGGAAGGTTTGCCGGGAGGCATCGTCCCTAGCACCCAACCACTCCATTGGCCCCACCAAAAGTCCACGAACCACGAGCATATGTACTCCTCCTCCTCCTCGAAGGACAACATCAACAACTTGAAGGCTTCGGTGCGCACAGAAGTGAGGGTGATACGGTGAACACCGGCAACGCCGGTCTTGAAGCTCTCGACGTTATTAGCGTCGTTAAACATGCTAGACTTTTCGTTGAGTTTCATCTTGCAGTGTGCCCAACATATGCCTTGTTTGACGTCCTCCACCGTTATGATTTCGTCGTTAATGGTTTCGTCAACACGGTCTCCCCGCTCTAGGTGATTGAAGACGACCTGAGCGGTTTTGGGTAGGGACAAGTTTGCATTGTAAAACGCTAGGGAGTGGTCAAGCGTGTGAAGCTTGGGTTGCCACAAAACGCCAAAGGAAATGCGTATTGCCCGAAGGACGAGAAAGTCCACGAGCTCAGAGGCGAATGCGTCCTCGTGGGACTTCAAGGCCATGTAGCCCATTCTGAAACGTTTATCCAACCAGCAAGTACCGCCGAACTCAACGGGAAAGCCGTTCCAGTTGGTCTTGTAGGTGTCGTCCCGAGAGCGGTGGTCGCTAGTGGACAAAACTTGAAGTAGTTCCCAAGTAGTGTAGATCACGGTCCAGCGTTTTCGTTTTTGTTGAAGTTGGTAGTCCTCAACAAGTTGCTCGTAGTTGCGTAAAAGCGCCCGAAGGTTTAGCTTGCCCTTGTAGAAATGCGACTTTTTGGTACTCCACCCGTGACATGCCAAAAGATTGGACGCGAGCTCCAGGAAGTGGGAACAACCGTCTGACGCCAAGAGTTTTTCAAATTCTTGCTGTAGGCGCCGTTCACAAACGGCTGGGTCCTCCCTCCACTTGTCATGCCGCCAAGCTGCCATGATTTCCAAGCAAGAAGTTGCTTGGAAAATCAAGGGAGGTAAGTTGTTGCGTGAGTTATCCTTGTACGCAGGAACATCGGCGTAGCTTCCGTCTTGAAGAAGAACTTGGCCGTCAAACATGCACAACACCCCGGGGGTGTCGAGGTCCGTGATGGGGATCGCGAACAAGTTAGCTGTCACGCACTCGTGCATATAGTTACCGTAGGTTTTAATATCTTCTGTTTCCCAAATTCGGTACTTATTGTTGTAGGCATAATTGCAGATTGTTGCGTAAGCCGGTACTGTCGGGAGGCTGAGGTCGTCCTTCATTTCTAGGAACACGGACTTTGGCCCCTTGCCCATCTTCAAGTGCGTGTCCAAATAGGTTTTTACTTGAGGGTTCAAGCCTTTGTTGAAGAATCCCGCGTGATCGTGTTCTCCACTCTGGAACAAGTCACAACACTCGCTCGACTTTTGTATGATTTTGAAAAACGCTTGACAACCGCGGGACTTGTAGAACGAGCACTTAAACTTGTGTGTAATATTGCCCGTTCTCTTAGCTATGTGAGGTTTGTCTGCCTTGGAGAAGCCTTCAGAACACGCCTCCTTAATTCTTTCCATACACCTATCGAAAGATGAAGCACTTAGCAAGGCCACCCACTCTTTACGCTCGTGCGTCCGTGTCCGCTTGCGCCTACAGAGCTCCTCAATTTCATCCTCGGGATCGGAATCCTCATAAATTTCTCGTCCATCCTTCCCGGGGCTAGTGAACTGCAAATTTTCCTCCTCCTGGTCCTCCATGACTGTGAAGTGTTGGGGAGTGTGCTAGTGAAACTGCTTGTAAAATTTTTTGGCGCTCGATTGAATTAAGCATGGTTACATGTGACATATAATCTATTCCCCAAAAACAGATCGAAAATTCTATTCCCCATTCTGGAGCAATCTATTCCTCGATAACCTTTTTTCCGTTTGAACCTTCGCAGGCGGTTTCGCACGATGAAATATCTGCCATTATGCCCAACTGAGCTACGATCATAGATGGTTGCTCACCAACGGAAATAATAATAAAGTTTACAATCGCGAGGTGGGGTGGAATAATCGATGACGATCGCGATCGATACGTGACCTGCGTGCCTGCGATCCCCAACCCGCGAGCGCGGGCGTCATGCGGTGGATTATTCCATCTCCAATCGTCCGATGGCATCGCATGGCATGGCATGGCACACGTTTCGCAGAATTCGTCATCGTCATCGTTATCGTCGATCGTGCTCGCGTGACGAGGACGTGCTGTGACTTCTCACGCCCCCCAACGCGCAACGGGAAGTCAAGGTGTCCACTGTAGGCATTTTTGCAGAATACTGTAAAAGTTCAAACTCACCGGTACAGCCGTCAACGCTTCACATTTCACCGTCCAGCAGTGTGCAGCAGCGTGTGGTGGCCTCGCCAGCGGGTTGCATGTTATGATATTTCTCATTCTTGCGCGCTGCAATATGTCACAGGTTTGTAGTGCATGCTTTTTATATGTATATGTATTATTTTGTGTGTGCTTAGCGCGCTCATCCTCGGCATGCGCGGAACTTTGACTTGGAGTGAACGGGAAGATTCCCGCGAGTCCTTTGCACTCGAAATAGTTGGTTCAAATCCAACTCACTCCACGCACCTCTCCTTTTCAGTTTCCTTCGTTAATTTCGTTTGTCACTTATATCGTCTTTCAACTTTACTAAACGTTACTTGGTTGGTTTTGTTTTTCAGATCGCTGAAAATATTCGAGTGGTGAAATCAATTTTTCCACCATCATCTCGCGTTCATATTCGCGCTTCTTTGAGGTTCCTAGGTTGCTAGTTATGTTTTGCACAAGGGCATCTTTAATGCGTTTTCCGCTTTTACTAAGTGTTGGTTCTTTGCTTTACTTTTCAGATCGGCTGTTTTGGAGAAACCCTAAATGGAGAAAATCGACCGCCTCGAGTACTTCATGAGCTTCAAGCTTCCCTTCAAGCGTGCTAGATTGATAGATTGTTTACAATCGTAGTGTTGGAACTAGAAATCGTACGAATAAAATGTTATTTTGCGTATTGGTAGGATAGAGATGAGTAGTCCCAATTGTATCCCATCGTGCCTAGCTAGCTACACTATCGTATTAATATGATTGTATTAAACATGCTCGAGTGTTCCATGCGTATGCTAGCCTGTTTCGCACGTATTTGCATTGCTTGTTTATGTCACTATTTTTGCGGATTTCGTGCGCTGCGTGAAGCTCGTATAGTGTGTCGTTAATATACTACTAACGACACACTAAAACTGTTTAATGTGCATAGTTAGTATACCGTTAATACACTAGGATACCAGTTAATGTGTAACTCGCATGTAGTTAATGTATGCTAACAGTGTGTTAACTATGTACTAACCACCCGTTAATGCACGGAGTTAGTGTGTTATTAGTATGCCGTTAATGTGTAAGGTTTGGGTACACTAAGTATGCACTACTTATACACTATCTATGAACTAACTGCCTGTTAATATTCTCTATTAGTGTGTCGTTAGTGTCCCGTTATTGTTCCGTTAGGGTTCCGTTAGTTGCACACTTAGGGCACAGTTAATGTCCTAAACGCAAGTGATCATACTGAGTTAGTATGCCGTTAAGGTGTCGTTAAGGTATGTTGCACAGAATGCACGACCTAACGGCACACTAACGTTGCGGTTAGTGTGCCTTTAGAGTACGTACATGCACACTAACGCGCCGTACTCTTATATAGTTAGTGGGTCTTTAGCGTACCGTTAGTGCGCGTACTAACATTTTCTAAAATGGTAGGGGTGTGCTGATCTGCACACACATGTTGTGCACAGATCATTGTGCTGCCGATAAGTATAATGCTGATGATCAAAAGTATTTGTGTGGTCATCAAAACATTGGAATCTGCTGCAGTATGATAATAAGGCATTCACAGCAGTATGTATCCACAGTGTAACGATCATGTGCTCTTAGCATTCCTGCATATATACAATCATTCTGCATATGATTTCATCGCGCGTACACATGTGTGCTTCTCACTGCATGTAGACACATTAAAACTGTACGTGCTAAAATCGAGCATTCCTCGCATTTTATGAAATCATGAAAGGTATATATTATGCTGACAGGCCATAAATCATTGCACGCAGTGAGTGTAAACAGTGCGTAGAGATGATTTGCAAAAATCGCTGATGTACGTTGTATGCAAATGCGAGCGCGCTGCTGATGAAAAGTATGAATTGTCGTCGCCATTCATCAGCATATGATACGAGCGATGACATGTATACAAATCAAAATTCTGTCGATGACCACTATGTCATATATCATCCTGGAAAATTTTCGAACATGATTCTTGCAAGCGCGCGCATGCTGCGATCAACTTCTGCAAAATATGTGACCATCGCGCAGTATGCGACCATCGCGCATGCTGCCATCTGCAAATTAGTGATCATCGCGCATCAACATATGTGAGGCCGTACAAAAAGCAATTCAGCGCAATCATGAAAATTGCGATACTGCGCTGATGATTTTCCGCGCGGAAACGATTTTGCCGATGATTTATCGCATCTGCGAACATGCATATATCCGCGAACCATTTATCGTGTACATTTCATTGCTGCGCCGATATATGTCATATGCACACCTTATCGCGTATATGTGCGATCAGCTGTTTCTGAGAGTGCGCTGCGGAAAATCTTCTCGCGCAATTTCTGCGCTGTCGATATGCGAACGTATATTATTCGGGCTGCAGATATTCAATTTTATACGAGCGCTGTCGTATGTGCGCCTCCTGCAACCTGCGAACAATATTAAATATGCTATGTCTATCACTGCACCCACTTGAGTTCTCGAGTATCGTGCCTTGACGACTTTTAGAATACCACTGATACGGCTGTAGATACAAGCGCCGTGAATATATTATCAATATACAATGAAACACTGCAAAGTTGGACAGCAATGCAGGTGAACGGATGAGCGGGTTTGTGAGTGCAGTCTCTGTAAGAGGATCTGCTGAAGCACAACGCTTCCTCACTTAAGTACCATACGTCTCCCATCATCTTAGATGGTACCGCCATTGGGTTGTGAACCCGAGACGTAGGTTGAACGACCAGCATTGTGGAAACGACTAGTTCGTTCATGCTGCGCATGCGAGTTCCGCGCATGCTAAAAGCCAAGATGGTTCTTGTTTGTTATTCAAGATGTATCTTTGCTTTGCCATCATCGAGTTCGACTTACGAACTCTCGATGACAGAGATGCCTGATAATATGACATTATCATCTGGCGACATGTACAGTCATCGTCGACCGTACTGACGAATGTCATATCAATATATGACGCGACTCGACATGTACAGTCATGGTCGACCATACTGTCGACTGTCATAAATATATGACACGACCGACTGACATGACATGACATGGTATGACATGTCTGACAGGTCATGACACGTATGACATGTATGACACATATGTCATCGGTCATGACCCTGACATCGACCCTCGCGTGTCGCAGGCCGCGCAGCGGCCCGCGCGCAGCGGCCGCGCTCGGAGAAACTCTGGGAACAAGAGTACCATGTACTCTCATATGTTATCGTCGTGCCTTACCAATTCAGGGACCCAGGGGGGGTCGTATGTTATGGGTTTGCTTGGATGGACCCAACCCTCCAAAAAATTATACACCCATGTATCGCATATGCTACATATATTTGAAAATCGGGGCCCCCCCCTGGAAAAGACCCCCCGTGGTCTTGCCGGGCTGTCACTGCACTGATTGTATTCTTTGTATAAATACAAAATATAAACGAATGATGAGACGATCGAACGATCAGATTTCAGATGGCATACAGGCTTAGCGGAGATCTCAAAATTGAGATTGAACAAGCCTAGTACAGATGATACGAGATAGAATAAGAGATGCACTTTAAAACACTAACACTGCGACTTGCGTTACGTTGGTCAAAACGTTTCAAAATCTCCCCGGCCCGCGTCCCAGTGGCACAGTACTTTTTTCGCTATTCATTTCCTTTTCATTCCTTCCTCCTAGTTCGTATTTGCCCCCGTCGCAAATGCAAGTAGCTGGCGTGATTTATCCAGACTTCCACTCGCGTCATTTGCACGTTGAGCACGTGCCGGCCGTCGTGATATCTTTGTGAATGTGGATGTGTGCTTGACGCATCTGTTATTCAAATTCAAATCCTGAAATGAGTTTCTTACGCAATATTACCTCAACAGGCTCGCAAGTGCTTGTCGGGGGTGCTTTAGTGGGCTCCCTCGGTTGGGCTATCGACACGCAGCTGAACGACGATTGGGATGTGATTCAAAACCAGTATTTTCGACGTTCTCCCAATAAAGATGGCGTTCGCCAACGACTTGTTGTGTTGGGGTCAGGTTGGGCTTCATCGTCTTTCCTGAGAACACTTGATACAAACGGCTATGACGTCACGGTCGTATCGCCCCGCAACTATTTCACGTTCACGCCGTTGTTACCCAGCACCACCGTTGGAACTGTTGAGTTACGCAGCGTAATAGAACCCGTACGTGCTTTTTACAACCGTTTCCAAGCGGACGACGTGCGCTACCTTCAGGCGGAGTGCACCGATATCGACCACAAGCGCAATAAAATCAAATGTAAAGCCGCGGGAGTCGTCAGGGGCGACACCGCTGACTTCGAGGTGGAATACGATCAGCTGGTGATTACAGTTGGTGCAAAGCCTGCCACCTTTGGAATTCCCGGGGTCGCTGAACACGGGTTCTTTTTAAAGGAGGTGCAAGACGCACGCGCCATCAGAAACCGAATAGTTGATTGCTTGGAGACCGCCAGCATCCCAGGGCAGAGCCCGGAGACAAAGAAGAGACTTCTGCACTTTGTGATTGTCGGTGGAGGTCCAACGGGAGTCGAGTTCTCCGGTATTTTCCTCTGCTCTTTCCTGTTTTCAATATGGCGTTCGTGAGTTGCTTCTATTCCGCTGCTGCGTAGTTGCTGCGTGGAACTAACGCGCTCACCTGGTGACACAGCGGAGTTGCACGACTTCCTCAGAAGCGACGTCGCCAAGAAATCGTTTCCAGACATGGACAAGGAATGCGTGAGGATATCTTTATATGAAGCCATGCCACAAGTCCTTAATATGTTCGAGAAGCAGTTGGTGCAGTATACTGAGGATAAGTTCAAGCGTGAAGGCATCAATGTGCACACGAACACGGCAGTCATCGAAGTCGGTGACACCTGCCTGAAAACGAAGAGGAAAGAAGCCAACGAAATCGAGGAGGTGCCATACGGAATGCTCGTATGGGTTGCGGGCATACGCGTTCAGGACGTCGCCGAGCAGTTCAAAAAGGCCTTGGGACAACAAGGAAGGAGTATAGAGATTAATGAGTACTGCCGGGTGAAGGATACGCAAAACGTGTGGGCAATTGGCGATTGCACTTTTGGCGCACTGCCTCCGACTGCCCAAGTGGCTTCACAACAAGGCAAGTACCTCGGGCGCTTGTTCAACAACTTCGCTGGCAGCTCTCCTCAGGCGTTGGATATGCACAGCCATTGCCTTTCTCAGGAACCCTTCCAATTTAAAAATCGTGGAGCATTTGCATACATTGGGGGTTCACAAGCGATTTTACAAACGGGGAGCTCGGAGAACCCAGTAGTGCTTGGTGGCCACGAGGCCTATTTCGCCTACAAGGCAGCATATTTTTCAAAACTGCTCGGCTTGAGGAATCGACTTATGGTTGGAACCGACTGGTTCAAAACCCAAGTGTTCGGTCGTGATCCAAGCCGCGTTTAGGTAAACTGTTGTCTCTTTTGTACATATAACATACATATAACATATATAGTATTGTATACTAGCAAGTAATTATCACCCTCTATACAAGAGTAGTTTAAGCAGTGTTTGGAGTAGACATCCTCGGGTTTGTACGTCAGATCTAGAGTTTTCACAGACATCTCAAGTCACACCAGCTCGACATGTATCATCCTGTACATTTTACCAATAAGTTACTGAGCGAGTCATGACTATGGCTACGTAGGTATACTCCACAAGAAGTGGTGACTCCCATATACACAGAATCTAATTGACTCTGCGAATTCTAATGGGCTCGGCGCGTATGTACATGTCAAGGCTTCAAAACCGTGACGGCAAATGCAATTGCACGAATGCAGGTTGCCCCATTATCACCCCTGCATCGGGGAATATGGCTCGTTGGACACCAGTGCATAATCGAATACTTCATATTCGTGTGGGAATATCACGCCCGTTTCCTTATGATAATATGTAACAAGCAATGTTGTTGTTTAGCTTTATTCGCTTCGACCCGATGCAGAGTGGCATAAGACCCCATGCTCTACCCTAGGCATGTGAGCAACCTTTGCCCAACCTTGGCAATTGCTATCTATTCGACGACGATTCGCACGCTCTCAAGGCTAGCGATCAGGTGGTCTAATATTCTGATATATCAAAATGGGTTCATTTCAATACCGTATGCGCGTCGTAGGCAAAAATAATGCCGAACATCGCAGTATGAGCGTAGGCAACAGATTTAATGTAGCAGTATGGGTTGCCATAGCCACACATTTTTCCTAGAAGGTACCCAAATGTTTTTGGCCTATTTTTCGATTTGACCAAAAATTTCTTGACTGTATTGAGCTATAAGCATGCGCAGAAGGCTCCGCGCGGAGGCTTTTAGGCTTGGAGGCGCGTATGCATAGAGACGCGGAGCCATAGAGGCGTGGTGGCGTGGTGGCCCAGTGGGGCGGTGGCGGCGGTTTCTTGGGAAGGACTCGTTCGAGTTCATAAGCTGCCAAAGCCAGTTGCTCCGCGTTTCCTTTTGAATTGATCAAAAACGTGTGTTAAAGGAGGTGCATGAGCTCGTTTGTACGCCTCCTCTAACCGGCTAGGTAAACGCTCCTCGGTCGGTTTCGGGGCAGTATTCCACGGGCTCAACGAAAGATGAACAGGTCGCAAAGTCACAGTATCTTGCACATATGTTTCGGCTAGTTCACAATCTGATAGAGATTCAGAGTCTAAGGAATAGTCTACGAGCATTTTGATGTACAATATGCGGGTGTATGCCCTGCGTGTCAAGCCCTGGATGAGTTTGATGTGTCTGCGCTCTGATTTTAGCCTTAAGGCATTCAATACACCGAAAGCCAAACGCAGCCGTAGCATCGAGCAGCCGACCACGTGATCGACGCGAGCTCTCCATGATATCGTCACGTCGATCGCAAGGCAGGGTATCGGTTGGTCCAAGGTGTTATTAGTCGATAGCGATAGTTACAAAAGAGCTATTAGTCAATACCGATATTGCCAAAAGCTTATCAGGCAATACCGATAATAGCCACTCAAGTATTAGTCGATAGTGATATTCCGATATGTACAAACAAATGTAATAGTCGATACTGATATTCGAATATACTAATATATCGGACTATTACTGCCACCCAACTACACAGCTATTACCACCCAATATTCTTTTCAGCCAGTTCTATCGCTGAGTGTAAGGTGTCTATGGTTTATGAAATTATATCTATCTAGCTCGTTTATTGCAGCCATGAGCGAGTGCTATATGGTACCTTCCTTAAGGCTTTTTCTTACAGTCACCGTGCACGTATGCCCGCAATCCGTGAAGGCCCTCTATACACCTGCGGTGCTTGTAGGCGCAGCCAAGAACTCCCTTGCCATTTTGGACATGTATGGTAGGTCGACGCCTGCCGTCCTCCACCACTCTAAAAGGTCGGCGTTTTTGTGAGCAATTGGCAAGGCAAGATACTTCTTAAGCTCATCTTCCTTGGTTTTCACTAGAGGCAGTGCCTCTGCCTCATCCTCCTCGTCACTATCACTATCTAGGAAGCTATCTACTACGGCGCTTTTAGACATGACTGTGGGAGCAGGTTGCACCACGCTTGCATCAGCCGCCGGTTGGTGCGCCGGGCCCTCAAAATTCGTATATTCCGCGATATTTTCCCGATATGTCGGTGATTTGGTATCAGTTAATAACGATATGTGCATGCCGTGTTATTAGTCGATAACGATATTACGTAATGAGCTATTAGTCGATATTGATATTCCGATAACACAATAAAAAGGTATCGACTAATAGTAATATCGCCGATATATCGATATATCATGTATCGGAAGTTTCCGATACCTAGCCTTGGTCGATCGATGTGGTAATGTCACCCGGATTTTCCCAGAGTCCCCCATATTTCTCAGATTTTCTCAGATTTTTTCAGACGCCCCAGATTTTCCCTAAAAGGCGCCCAAATTTTTCAAATTTTCAAAAAATTTATTTTGCCAAAATAAGCAACTTTTGAATAAATGTTTTCAAAATCTGTGGCTGCCCCAAAGTAGGGGCGTAGGCAAATGATTGAATATCATCATGTTTCGGTAGGCAAGTCATTACAGATGATAATCGTGTGGGAGGCAACGCATACATATCTCCGGGAGAAAGCAACCAGAGTGTAAACCTACGGACTACGGAAAATACGGTTCAGGTCAAAAAACTTCCGTAGCACCTAAATGCTAAATTACGGCGAAGTTCGTCAAGGAATTTTGAAGGAAGTATGGGAAATGCACATATGGTGCCCAGTTTGCCCCTTGTTGGCTTATCGTGAATCAAAATTTCCGAACGAGGCGATCTTCGTGAGGCAAAACATACAAACAAATAACATTCATCGATGTCCTGCAAGGGAAGGAAGTACCACAATTATTGGAAATTAGGCTCGAAATAAAAATAATGAAGACAATGAAATAAAGATAACTAAATAAACTATTCATTGTCATAAAATTCTTTGTTACGCTATCAATTTCATTCGTCCCAACCTTATCGAGCACGTGCAAATTGTGGTGAATGTATAGTTTGCGCGCATGAGTGGAGTGCGCCATACGTTTAGACTTCAAAGGCTTCAGCCAGTCCGCCTCCTTGTATATGCGTTCGCACGAGGAGCTAGTTGTAGCTCAAAACTTTTATAGCAACAACCTGTAACTCAGGTGCCACACCTCCCCACTGGTTCCACCACTTGTAACCTGAAAACGTCTTTGCTTGGCGATGGCAATCCTCAGTGGCAAAGCAACCCTTGCTGGAAATGGCACGGTGACATGTCATACAGTCACGTGTCATATCCGGTAGATCATCCTCGGTGGTCAGCTAATGTCACAGACCCAGGGTATTTATTTGTGCTTTCACAGTTTAGCTTGATCCGTTCGTTCACCGTCCGAGCGTTTCACCACAGCCGACGTTGTGTTTGTAACAGGTCATGGTCCCAGTTACGCTTCGCGTAATTCGTAGTTAGCGTTGCATTTTATTTCGTTGTCGCTGTAAACCTTGTGAGGCGCGAGGTAAGCTCCTCAACGAGGGAGTCAAGTAGTGAGCGAGCATTAGACTCGTCACCACAAAACCTCCACTCGTCGATGGCGTCCCCTTTGCCACACAGCTTAGATTTAACGCCCCTTACTAGCGCCTCAATCTTCTGGTGGTCATCAAGGAAAGCCGCTGACTCAGAATCAAACTTCTTTTCAGCTGCTGATTGTTGTGATGACGCGGCTACTGGTGTGGGCACCAGTTGATCAAATTGCAGTTGCCTCTTAGATGCACCAGCTGGGTGCGCTCTCAATCTTGCTGGAGCCATCAGCTGATACGGCGTAGAGGCCATGCCGGAAATTTACAGTTGCGGTCCTCGAGCGTTAGTCAAGAAAATCCAAGAATTCAAAATGTTCGGTAATCAAGGTTCTAAAAAATACACTGCAAAGTTCTCGCCAAGAGAAAACAAATTTACACTTGAGCAATCTATAGAAAATAATACCTCAGGGAGGGTCTCAGGGTCTCCCTCGCGCTCCGACGTCTCCACCTTCTCGATGTACTGGAATCCCTTGGGATATTTCTCGGGATCCGGGACTGAAATCCATGCTCTGATTCGAATTCCGCCATTTTTGCCACCAGCCCTCCGACCTCGTAATACCCAGGTTGATAAGGGGTACCCCGTTCGGTGTCCTCGGGGACGCTGGCGACGAACTCGGAGATCAACGCTTCTCGGTAAACCTTGTACACGACCCCATGCTTTTCGAAAAGGGTCGAACGGAGCCCTTGCATGAACTGAGCGTTGTCTTTGCCTTTCTGCTTCTGGTCGATCATGTTCTGCATCTCGCCTAAGAACCGAATCATGTCAGACGTGAGACCGATGTAGATCTTGCTCTCGAAGAACGCGAAGGCTATCTCCAACGGGATTTCCTCGTGACACTCGTCGGTGGCTTGATAACAGTGCTGGTGCCCAAAAACCTTGCCTCTGTATTCTCCCCTCAGAGCTTTTTTCAGGGAGAATTCAGGGCTCTTCATGAATACTTTGATTAGATTTGATTAGTTTTAAAATGCTTAAATCATAATTTGATTAGTACGGCGAAGGTCCGAATCATGACTTGACTAGTACCGCGATCGTCCAACTCGTGACTTGATTAGTACGGGGTTGGTCCAAATCATGACTTGACTTTTAGGAAATAAGGCCTAATCAAATCAAAAATCATGATTACTAGTGTGATTAGTACCCATATTTCGAATTTTCGATTACAATCAATCAATCAATCAATCAATCAATCAATCAATCAATTAAAATCCGAGGGGCAATTTACACTCAATATGCGGTGAACGTTTTAAGTTCAATTCACATTGCATTCATTTCCCGCGATACTGTAGGCCGTGCGCAAGCACGTGGGAGGCTTCTCATCTCCGGAATATTTCTCATCTCCACTATCACATTCGCGTGACGCGTGACTCCGGAGTATTTCTCATCTCCGGAATATTTATCATCTGATCTTGATCTACGGGTTTCTTCAACACCGGAAACTGTTGGACGGCAAGTGTTTGCTGCTTCGATGAGAGCTCTTTCTTCCGTCGGCCCATATTGTCGGTATGATGTCTGCTGAATGAACGAACCAGTAGTGTTGCCGGAAGCTGAAAACGGCTTTGCGGGGGAGTGAAAATTGTGGGCTGTCGAACAGACCTGACGCAACGAATAGATGGCTAGAACTGGAACTGCGTCAGTCCGTTGGGCGAGATCGGTCGGGTGGCGCGGGAAAATCGTGCATAGTAATCACGTTTCGAATCAAGTCATGATTTATAGGCTCGCGACGAAATCATGACTTGATTCATAGGAAAGGGTCCAAATCATGACTTGATTAGTACGGTAGGGGTCCAAATCATGGCTTGATTAATAGGAAATAAGGCCCAATCAAATCAAAAATCATGATTACTAATCCTATTCATGAAGAGCCCTGGGAGAATTCGGCACGGGTTTTGACATCGTCGATCGCAACAAGACCCGCATTGAAAGGGGCCCACGGGTTCTCCTTCCTGCTGGACTTGATCTCGTTCACCCAGCCCCTCTCTTGATCCCGGCAGGCCTCGTACCCCGTCGCGTGGTACAGGCATTTAATGGGGAGACGAAACACACTCCCTTGCTCCGCCGCCTCGTCGAAATCCATCGGATTCGGCCACCGGTGCTCCATCTCGATTTGCTTGCACAGCTCTGCTTTCTCCTCATATTCCATCTTCGATGCATGCTCCACATTCAGCTTAGCGTGCCACCCACATGCAGCCACCTCGGCCGCCTTCCTTGCCTCAGATGGGGTGGCCACTTGAGACATATCCACATTGGCGCCCGCTCCAGTAAAAGCTCTGGAGCCACTAGGTCCTTGAAGGGCGCGTTCGGCAGCACGCTGCACATCCGTTCTCCTGGCAGCCTGGGACAAGACGAAACTGTTCATTAGCTAATGAAAGCCTTCCGCCCCGGTCAGGGCTCAGGGCGCGCGGTTCGAGGCGGAAGGCGTTCATTAGCTAATGAACGCCTTCCGCCCCGGTCAGGGCTCAGGGCGCTCGGTTCGAGGCGGAAGGCGTTCATTAGCTAATATACGCCTTCCGCCCCGGTCCAGGCGCAGGGCGCGCGTTTCGAGGCCGAAAGCGTTCATTAGCTAATGAACGCTTTCCGCCCCGGTCCAGGCGCAGGGCGCGCGTTTCGAGGCCGAAAGCGTCCATTAGCTAATGAACGCTTTCCGCCCCTGTCCAGGCGCAGGGCGCGCGTTTCGAGGCCGAAAGCGTTCATTAGCTAATGAACGCTTTCCGCCCCGGTCCAGGCGCAGGGCGCGCGTTTCGAGGCCGAAAGCGTTCATTGGCTAATGAACGCTTTCCGCCCCGGTCCAGGCGCAGGGCGCGCGTTTCGAGGCCGAAAGCGTTCATTAGCTAATGAACGCTTTCCGACCAGGGACAGGCTCAACGTACCGAAGCCTGTACAACAGGTATCTCGCTACCAAGGCCGAGGTCATCAGGCACTGGCGCTGGCCTCTTGCTTTGCCAGAAAGCAGCTGTAATCGACGATTTCCACGCCGTGTTTACATAGCTCGCTATATAGAATGCCTTGCTTTTTTGTTGTTCTTCTGCCCTACTTTTCAAATTTTGAAAAGCCGAAAGCCGATTCGTGTGCCTAGGACAGCTCAGGTCTACCTCAAAGTCATCGCTGTCCAGTTCGATCACAGTGTGCTTGTTGTTCCTAATGGCGACGAAATACAAAATTGGACGCTGGCCTTCAATTATACTGTACGCAACGCGTTTTTCCGGAAGAAGGCTACCTTCTTCTACAGTCGTAGAGATGTATTGGGGAAAACTGTACATCATTTCGTCAGCAAGCTCGTTTTGGGCATTTGAGTGAATTATTATTCGCAAGGTGTCTGCAGGATTGTCGGTTTCTAGCGTTCTAACAATGCTCCACTTGTTGCCAAGATACAACTGGAAAATATGATTTTCCCTCAGTGCTTGAAATGTTTCTGCTGTCGCCATACTGAAATGAGAGAAATTGGCTGTCAACTGTGAAAGGGGTGTGTGTGATAGAACTTTGGAAAAGTGATGTAACTTTAGCAAAATATTGTAAGTCATTTCTGGCGGCTAAAAATGACATGTCAAAAATCGATGACAATTTCTTTCAAAAATGACATTTGCTGTCGCTTCCTGATTCGGTCTGTTCAGATCAAGGATATGATTTGAAGATATTCTGGTGTCATTTGCGCTGAAATCGAGAATCGATCGATTCAGTAAGATAGAAATTCTTCGTTGACTCGCAAGTTCATATCATTTTCAGAACGTAAAAAAACGGCTTCATAAGCTAATGACGGCTAATTTTGACGAAAATATGTTTTCTATCCCTTTTGATGAGGGTTGCGAGATTATCTGCAAACCGTGCCCGGGAATAGTTATTAGAGAGGTTCCGCAAGCCGAATTCGGTCAAAAAACGGGTGACGTGGACAATTTCACGAGACACGTCGGACGTTGGCGTAATTTTGCTCCGAATTATGGAAAGATTCTTACGCGTGAAATGAAAATTAACACTGAGGGCTCCGTTTTTTCTTAACACTGTAAATCGTCCGAATTCGGGAAATCGCTCCCGAATTCGGATGAAAATTGTTTATATAAATTGAAAATCACGCGTGCGCTTCATGCATGTGACGGATTTTGGCTTCCAAAAGATGCTCTTTTGTTTGTATGTGGTGTGCACATGCTACAGTACTGCAGTGCAGTCAAAAGACTGCGGAGAATTGACCGTCGCTGCCATTTTCAACATTCGATATCGCGAGAGCATTCGAAATCTTTGCGACTGCGACTGTTTCACACGAAAAATGGATTTCGCGTTTTTTGCGAGACTGAAAGATTCCCTGGCGTCATTTTGGAATTACGCCAGGACCCAAGAAGTGACTCGACACAAAATCCGACGTGGCACCGGGATTTGGTCCCGAATTATGAAAAGATGCCTTTTTGCGGAACCTCTCTATTGAAGATTCTATGGAAATAGGGGCTGACCTTTTTGATCATGAGCCAATTCCAAGCACAGCCCCGAGCGCAAATACGCAATTGGTTCTTTGGAACGCGCCTTTGACGTCTAGATCGGAAGTTAGCTCTAATTCTTCACGCGTTTCCGGGACACGCGCTTCGCGCGAAATTGACTTACAAGAGATAAAAAGCAGACTTGAATCAGAATTTTCAGAGACAAGTTTAGACTTGCTTAATGAAGACCCTCTTCGGTGCATTAACGGTGAAGTAAACAAGCAGATTGTAACGCGCAAACCGTACGAATCCGACATACGCAAGCAGAAATATACAGGCGTAATTAGTATCAAGCAGCGACGTTTGCAGGCTGACAGTATATCAATGGCAGAAACCATTAAGTGCAATTGCAAGTCGCACTGCTGTCTATCTTTCTCATCGGCAGATATTAAGTCTTTTCGCGAAAACATTTTCAGCATGTCGCAAAAAGATAGGAAGGAATACTTCGTGAAGGACTTGCTAAAAAACAGCTTTCGATCTGAAGATAAATTCGACTTCAGATACTTTTTGGGCAAGAAGCAGGTATGTTTATTTTTGAACTCGTTCATTAGCTAATGAACGGCCTCTGGCCAAAGCTTGACTCGCACATAGACACTTTGGCTGTGGGAACCGTTCATTAGCTAATGAACGGCCTCTGGCCAAAGCGCGACTCACACATAGACACTTTGGCTGCAGGAACCGTTCATTAGCTAATGAACGGCCTCTGGCCAAAGCGCGACTCACACATAGACACTTTGGCTGCGGGAACCGTTCATTAGCTAATGAACGGCCTCTGGCCAAAGCGAGACTCACACATAGACACTTTGGCTGCGGGAACCGTTCATTAGCTAATGAACGGCCTCTGGCCAAAGCGCGACTCACACATAGACACTTTGGCTGCGAGAACCGTTCATTAGCTAATGAACGGCCTCTGGCCAAAGCGCGACTCACACATAGACACTTTGGCTGCGGGAACCGTTCATTAGCTAATGAACGGCCTCTGGCCAAAGCGCGACTCACACATAGACGCTTTGGCTGCGGGAACCGTTCATTAGCTAATGGACGGCCTCTGGCCAAAGCGAAATTTTTCTTGGACCTTGTGATAGATTGTGTAATATTGTCCATCACAGGAATGTGGAATATTGTATGATAAATTTACGAAGTGTACATATTCGCGACATTGGTCGAGTTGGTACGGCGCTAGGCTATGAACCTCGCACTCGTGGGTTCGATTCCCACTGAGGGTCTAGGTTGCGCAGATTTAAGGCGTGGTTGGAGAGTGCTGACGAGCATGCGACGGCCGTCCCGCCTGCAGACGTGCAGTGTTGGGGGTGTCTCCCAAGCGTCTTAAATTGGCATGACCTACCAAAACCCTTATGCGTTTTCTGGATAATGTGTTAATAATTTTTGAGTGACGGTGTCTTTTTTTTGTAACAGGTGTGCTTTAAGTTCTACTATATGGCTTACGGCATCGGCTACGGGTATCTTCACGACTGTCGGACACGCGTGCTCGAGGGCCGACACACGTTTGTTCATGGATTGACGTACGAGGAGGACAACCACAAGATTTCCCTGAAACGCGAGTCGGTCGTCGCATGGATCAAGAAATACGCCGACGAATACGAACAACCCCAACCTGACAAAGCCGATATTCACCTTT
>LGRX02003640.1:0-17357 GCA_001247695.2 Cymbomonas tetramitiformis
TTGCTTTGCCATCTTCGAGTTCAATCATACGAACTCTCGATGACAGGGATGCCTGATGATATGACATAATCATCTGGCGACATGTACAGTCATCGTCGACCGAACTGACGACTGTCATAATGTATGACGCGACTCGACCTGTACAGTCATGATCGACCATACTGTCGACTGTCATAATAATATATGACATGACCGACTGTCATAATAATATATGACATGACATGACATGGTATGACATGTATGACAGGTATGACACGTATGACACGTATGACACATATGTCATCGGTCATAACCCTGACAGATCTCCCCTCTTAAGAGAGTTGTGACCTCACAACGGGCATACCTTTGTATATGTCTTTGATGTCTTTGTTGTTGTCGCTTCTTGCCGGTACCAGTCTTCTTACACCGATTTGAGGCGTCCCTCATGGTGTTTTTAGGTTATTGGGGGGAACTGAGTCCACTTTAGTCCCTCACCTTAGGCATTTAGCCATACAGTCCTTAGGATGTAGCCCACCTTTCCGGAAATCGTATCGTTGAGTGACGTTCCAAGGTTCAATGAAGAGCGTTTTCGCGATACAATCCTACGCTGGATTACCGATTGATCCACACGTTATCATGTATGTGCTAGACGATTCAAAGCATCCGAAGTCTACGTTACGGATTATTTGCGCTAGCCGTCGTCGCCTTTTGCGCGATCGATGATCCCACGATTATAACGAATTATATTCGAACGATTCTCGGCCTGATATAGTGCACCCAACTCTTCCTCCCCTCCTTAAGCTACTTTGGAGGATCCTAGGCGGTGATGGGGAGCCCGATTTCGATAATAAACGAACAAAGGGGCTTGTTTTAATGCAAACGGAGCGGCCCTGCTTAACGGAATTGAACTTATAATCCTTAACCGGTCTGCTCAACTCCTCAATATTTTTGTCCAGTACGCACGCTTTGACGAACATCTATCGCGATGAGTGAGAATGAATTCGCCACGTACTAATGTGAAATTTATTTAGTCATGTTTGTCAACCACAACTTAGGATCACAACTCCTTCTACCTCAGTCATTATCTCCGGTAGCTTCGGATGACTGGCCAAGAATCCGATGACAAACCACGGTTTTGGCAAAGGTAGCATTTAGCAGTTTTTTATTTATCCACAGATATGATATCTCGCATGTGTGCGTATCTGTGCAAGGGTATGATTTTGAACAAGGCTCACTACACCTTAGCAAGGAAGGATCAATTCCTGCTCCTGTCATATCAATTTGATGCAGGGTAAAAATGTTAGGGATATAACCCTGCAGTTCTCGGGTTGCAGCCCATTGCACCGAAGGTGCATCGCAGTCTTTGGGATGCAGCCCTGCAGTTCTTGGGATGCAGCCCTGATATATATATGTGACCGATGGACGAAAACCTCTTGGGTACATGTTTCCATGGCCTGATTTTTATATGATCGGCAATTTTTGGCAAAAAATCATTGGCTATCAGCTTTTGACTTAGAAGCCACAATGTTTTAGAAGCTGCGACCTATTGTAACCATATGCGGCAGTTATGCCTTCAGCATACGTAGACAATGTGATTATGTGGAACTTATAATCCCACTTAAGTTGCATCATGATAAATTTATCCAGGTGTTAACAAGTGTTCAGGATTTGATAAGGGGTTGACGCTCCACAAGCCAAAGGTCACTGTCTCATAAGGCTCGCCTCAAGTGTGCGGCTTTGAGGATTAGTGTCCTGGCTAGGCACAGTCATGATGCTTCCTAGTCCATAATGGAACTGGAAATGAGAATGCTCAAGATATCCGAAGACAGGAAGGCTTTTGGTTGGCCAGAATTACTGTCAAGATGCTTAACTTGATGGAATGGCATTCGGATACAAACTGTGCAACCATGCATGTGATTTATGCATTGGTGTATGACTTTGATGAATTGTCTCTTGTCGTGAACCTGGAAGGAATGACGGGCAAATAGCTAGAGTGGCGGATTTACTCACTCGGCTTTTTTGTTATGGAATTCGATGCCTGATGGCACAACTAGCAATCCTTTGCTCAGATGCTTTCCTTAAGACATTGGCAACAACTTGTGTGCCAGCTTCTCTAGATTTGGGGAGAAACCATGGATCAACAATTCATAAATCAAAACACATGTATCAAGGTTGATTCATCGAATCCTTCAACTCTTGAATTTCGACAATCAGCATCTCAGGCTGTTGACGTCAAAGTGATGGCCGTAAGCTTACAATATAGCTTATTCACCTTTGAAAAATCATCGTTCTCCAGTATCAGTGCCCTTCATATAATATGATAGAGCCGGAGAAATATGAATCTATGATTTCTTCATAATGAACTTCATGTGTTAGTAAGTCAAATAAGACTTCATTTGATGTTTCAATCGGCATGATGTACCGTGTCATCAATTTTATGGCTGCTATACACAGATGCTGGAACTTTTGATAAGATCTTTAATTTTCCAAGCAAAATCACAATGATGTAAGGTGTGGCAGCTGTATGAAAATGAATGAATCTATACTCTTCCTCCCCTCGCAAAAAGAGATGTATCAAACCAATCAGATGGTGATGGAGGATGTTATTCAATCATTATGTTATGCGAATCAGACTGAGATTACTCATCGAATGCTTTAGAGGTAACAATGTCAATCTGAACATTGATTCTCTCTACGTCATATTGGCAATATGCCTGACGTTTTTGAATGTGGCAAATGCCAGATAATGTAAAATGCAGTCGTTGGGTTGCAGCCCACATACTTTGTCAGTTTAGGGTCAATATAGTGTACCCAATTTTAGACAATGGTTCTGGAAAATGATTGTCATGATGAACAAAGAAATCAGTGATGGTACCGAAGTTAACTTTGGTATCGAAGCTAATGGAGAGTCGATCAAGAAGTGTCCGTAATGACAACAAATTACTACGAGTTATATTTTCGTAGTTGATGGATGGCTGACATGTCATGAATAGAACATGGCATTGCCTAGTGATATGTGTATATTCTTCAGCACATGATCACTTATCTCAATAGTGCCCATTTTATTTTTGGGCAAACACTATTCAGAGACTTGTTATGATAAAGAAGTATGAATGGTGAATGTGTCATTTCAATCCGATAGAATTGTGACTTGTTTTATGACTATAAAATTTCTGTCACTTTCCAGAATGAGGATGAACTGTGCTTGGAGACCGTATGCAAATTGCGGGTTTTCCAAGACTTCGTGGCCTAATGGATGAGGCAACAAATTTCTAAACATTCCAGAATGAACTTTCAAAGAGTTTTCATTTCTTAATGAAGCATGCTTGTCTTATGTGCCAAAATGTTATGAAATTACAAATATGGTGTCAATCTATATGTGGATGGTTTATACCATTGTATGCTATTCCACAATAAGCAATGATGTCAGAGTGAAAACTTTGGACAATTGCAACTCAGTACAAACCCGAGTGCATTCAAGTCCATTTGAATGTTCAGAATTTGAATCTAATGTACTTTTCTAGCTAGAGCTACCATTGACTATCCAACATCCACTGAGGACATTGTTTCTTACGTCTTTTGGCATCACGCTCAGCGTTTTTCTTATTCTGCAAGCGCCTTTTTGCTACTGTTACATCCGGAACGTTGTACCAGCTACGAAACTTGCTGGTAACTTCATCTTCTGAGCTTTCTTCATCCAAAAGCAAAACTGGCTTCAACATGTCTTGTTCTTTCATCGAGGACGAATCACACAGGGATGCAGCAGACCTGCAGCATGAGAAGAAAATAAACAGCAAGAAAGTCACTATGCAAAATCACCACTGAAGGAGATGACTTTCATCATAGGATGGTATATTGGTTGTTTCATATGACACATAGAAGATATGAATAATTCGTAGAGAATTTTGGGATAAACATCCTGGATTGGCTGTGCTTGATTGCTCTATGCCCAAGAATGACCGAAGAGATTGCTTGCCACTTTTCAACCATATAGCGTAGAGGCTGCTTAACAACGGTTGGGACCATAAGCTAAATAGCTATGCAGCTATGTCGGAGGCTGAATAGCCATGATTGCACAGACTCTGTCTTTTATGATGAATAGACCTCTGAGAAATGGTGTCTAAAAAATCAATTGACAACAACTCAACCTTTTGGTATGATGCAGAGCTGATGATCTTTGTTGCACTTCAATTGTTTAATGTGCACTAATGAAATGTCTCGTGATATATAATCTCACAGAATAGGCTTTGCTCAATGGCGATATGATCAGATATGTAATGATCAATGAAGACAAGATGGTTGGTATGGCTCATTCAGTAGGCATAATTACCTCAAAGAGATGCCAATACACGGATACATATCAAGACATAAGGGCAATAGGCTTATTGTATAGCCTTCAAGGTGGTACCTGGTCCTTTTTGTCGCACCACTGGTCATTTTTGTCGCTGTCGCAGAATATTCTTTTGTCGCGAGACCACCGAACAGAATTTTCTCAAAAAAACAGTGAATTCTGTTCGTTCCCTTAAAGGGGTAAAGAAGGTTTTCAGAAAATAAATGGAGACATGAATACGACATCGTCGTTCGAACAGTGTCAAGGTGCCCCAAAAATTTTCGTCATCCAAAATTTTAAACTTCAGGTTGTCGCAACTGTCTGTCGACCGACGGATCGGACCTTCGACCGACCGCTAGATCGGTCAAAATGAAATCTGACTCGGAAACCGAATCTAATTTTTGTCGCAGGCATGTGGAAGATACAGCAGCCCTCCCTCGACTGTTTGTCGACCGAACGATCGAACCGTCGACCGACCACTCGATCATAAAAAAAATGAAATCCGCATCGGAAACCGAATCTAGTTTGTCGCATGGATGTCGAAGATACAGCAGCCCTCCAGTCGACTGTTTGTCGACCGAACGATCGAACCGTCGACAAACCGCACGATCAGTAAATTCACAGAAATCCGCTCGATCGATCGGAAATCTGCATCGGAAATCAAATCGCGGGGCTGTCACAAGAAGTGTCACAAGACCGTCGCAAGCATCTAGGATGTAGAAGATCCAGTGTCACAGCAGCCCTCCAGTCGACTGTTTTTCGACTGCGTCACAGTCCGCGTCACGGCCACCAGAAAATTCGGATGCCAATTGGTCACAATATTGATGATCTGCCACGTCACTGTGACACCCCCGGGGATACTGTACTCACTCGATCCTGAGATAATAGCGTCACATCTTGAACAACTATTCTTTCCGCGGGCGTCAACACATTATTCTCAGGCGCCGACACCGACCAACCCCTGCATACTTCTGTGTTTTGTTGTTTTCTGACTAGTATTCGTTGTTGTTTCCTTCAGTACTGTTTGCTATTTTATTTTTCGGTTTTACGCCGGGATTGATTGGAGCTCTGGGCAATCTGCCCGCGAGGTTCGGCATTTTTGCAGGTTAGCGTGCTGTTTTCTGCAGGATCTCGTGCGTTGTTGGCGACTCGCATGCTTATTCGTTTTAACATTGGGAGTGCTTGGAGCCCGTTAGGCGTTTTGCCCTCCTGGTTGGGTTCGATTCCCAACACCTCTGCTGACTAGCGCGCTGTATTTTGCAGGATAGCATGCGTTTCGTTTCGGCGACAGCAGTGCTGCTGTTGCAGGACAGCACGCTCATTCGACAATAGCAGTTCTTTCGTTAGCTTTGGGAATGCTTGGAGCCCGTTGCGCATCTTGGCCTTCGGGTTGGGTTCGATTCCCAACATTTCTGCTGACTAGCGTGCTGTTTTTTGCAGGATCTCGTGCGTCATCGTGTCATTTTATCCTGTCTTCCGTTTGTTATTTTCATTCTTCACGTCTGTCTGTTAGTTGCAAGTATGGTTTAGTCACCGGCGTTGATGATTTATTATTTATTCTGTGACTGACTCCGCAGATTTCGACTTCTGCAGGAACTCGTATTCGGTGTAGTACGCGGAGCTTTCGGCCGAGATCGAAGACGAGCGGCCTACAAAGGCGTAATAGATTTAAAACTAGCTTTCGTTTTGTAATTGTCGCAACTCGAGTCTTAGTAAAAGCAACGTAAGTATTGTAATATTAGAACATTTGTATCGGCATCATGCATTTCGCTTGTTGTGTGCATGCTCTATTCATGCTGTGTGTACATCCGAGGATGTTTTTCGTAGGGTTATTATTAGTTAACGAATATAACCGTTGCGTCGGCTGTGTGTTTGCCCACTGGTTTGTTTTGTTAAAATTTTACAATTTTAAATAAATTTCTGCGACAATAATGACCTTTTTATCATTTTTGTCGCAGCCTGCGACAAAAAGGACCTATTGGTCATTTTTGTCGCAGCCTGTGACAAAGGAATATTCTTGCGACAGCGACAAAAATGACCATCGGTGCGACAAAAATGACCCGCTACCCTTCAAGGTAGCTAGCATTTATGCTACATTGGTCAGCTCAGTGGCTTTGACATTTTTAGGTGTTGTACTCAGGCTGTAGCCTGCATATTGCATTGAGTACTCTTGACACCTTTAATGATACAATCAGATGATATGTATGAAATATCAAGAATGGTTGCCCTTTTTCAATGATCATCGGTGGCAGAGGCTATAGTGCTTGCACCGTGTCAGTATACAATTCTAGTCTGGATACATGCTAGACCAGATGTATACAATGTCTAGGTCTTCAAAATCAAGCTCATATGTATGTCATGGCTGATGACCTTAGAAATGTTTGATACTTATATGTGTCAACTTCATGGAGTTCTGCATGGTTTGACTGTATATAGTCAGGCTTACCAAAGCAAAAACGATGATGCAACTTAATTGTTTTATTTTATTATTTGTCTTTATTATTTATTTGGTTTTTAGTTGTATTTTTAGCTTACCATCTTTCCCCCTCAAGGAAGTGTATTGCTAGGCGGTTGTCAAGCGCCGTTTAAATACAACAGAGGTCCGACCTGTATGTGATGACGTGATAGCTTACTATGAAGCTGGATAGCAGTTCTCGGGATGCAGCCCCTTGCACCGAAGGTGCATTGCAGTTCTTGGGATGCAGCCCGAATTCACGTCATCAGCGTGGGTCATATAGTGCCCATGCATGTGCTGTATAAAATACAACATTACCCTCCAGCAGCGAAGTGGTTTGCTATTACAATTATCGTATGCTGTGGGATGTCAATATATGATCAGAGAGCATGGATATATATATATATATGTACCATGTTTGTCAATATCGGAGAGACTATGTCTTCTTTAAAATCCTCATGACTATATATATAATGGTGGTATACTGATGTCAACACCTTCTCTCTGAGTGATTCATTGATTTCAGATGTGATGTCGTGGCAAAAAATATGTCCACGCCATTGGCACGAGTCATGTTGTGTCCATGCATACACGATCTTAGCGCAGGTCACATTGTGCCTCTGTTTATTACATCTGATAATATATGGTACTCATCTTTGTGAGTCTAGACAACATTGTGCTGATTGCAATGCTTTCTCTGGTGACTTATATATCACAGATTATACCAATGTGGTGATCAGTCCAGTGCAATATTTTGTCACCGGAATGTACAGGGATTGTGAATGATTGCAATCCAGCCGGAGAATAATCTCAACAGCTTATTCTGTACTAATGAATTCATCGGAGTTATACTTATTTCGACGATTCAAAAACCCGCATGTCATTGTAGTGACGACATCTCATATGAATATATAGGGTTTTTATCAGAATGCTTTTATGCATGATGTCAACATTTATGAACAATTCACTTGCATCTTAGGATCAAAGGAGTTACGCTTGGAAGGTCTTGCATGATGGTCACCAACAGTTATCAGCTGTTATTCAGGTGCCAAATTCTGCCTTCAGCACTGGGACTACATCAACCAGTCTTACAGCGATGCACTTGTCCTTCCCACTCTTATATACAGCTATAGTGCCAAAGTATATCTGGTGGGATATATATATATATATATACATTATATAACTATCATCTTCTGATCCAGGAAATGCAATTAAGCATGGTATCAGGTTATATGTTATGTATATAGTTCAGCATTCCAAACTTACTCGAGAATGTAAATGCTGAGCAAGAGTCAACTTATAGTCATTGGGATATAGTTTCCCATCCAAGTTTACACTTTATTAGTGATAGTGGATTTAACGTTGTACAGATTTCAACGTTATTTGTGGATGCAGTGATTTTATCAAAAGCAATCTATCAGAAATCACCAGATCGGAATATGAAATGGATATGTGTGAATCCTATCCACCTTCTTCCCCCCTTGAGGAAGTGTGAATACATAGGCAGTCAGTTGTTTATATACCTTATAGCTTATATTTATAGCTTGCAGTCCTTATAGAAAGCAGCTAATACAGTTTTAGGGTTGCAGCCCTACAGTCCTTGGGTTGTAGCCCTGCAGTTTTTGGGTTGTTGCCCGTAGTATTATCATGTCTGTGATGATTTAGCATGATATAATAATGCCAAAAAACGAAGTTTTTCGAAATAAAACTGGCATTTTAGGGCATATGTGGTTACAGTGGCCCTGTTACTCAATATGGTGATTAGGGTGTTACTTGATATCAGTAACCCTAATACAGGTAAAAAATAAGCAGTATAACGTTTTTGCAAAGATTTTTAAGCAAAACTGCATTCAATACCTAAGTGAATGTTAAGTGATTTTCAAAGGGTACGTTACACCCCTGACACACACATTCAAATATTAGGGTGTTACAGGGTGTTACACGTGTTATGTCTTTCAGGGATTGTTATTTGATAGATAAATATCCATTATAGCAAAAAAATCAATCCCGAATTTGCAAAAGATTACACGTATTGTATTTTGACCGATTTTTCGTTACAGCCAATATGTTCACCCCTATATATTACACACCTAATATCTAGGGTGTTACACGAGATATGACCATGGTTGTTGTGATTTTCACATACCTCAATAGGTATTAAAATATTTTTTGAAATAAAATGAGGTCGAAATTTCAGTTTTGAAATTTATCGCCAGCATTTTTCACCGATTTTACAGCCTTTTTCAGCCATGTTTCGGATAATATATATATCATATCTCAGTGTGTGTGTGTGTTGCAAGCTACAGAAATATTGCAACATTCTTCACTTTTGCACATGATATTTTTCATGGCACAACAGTGAATATTTCAAAAAATCAACATGTATAGTGAACATGTAATGTGGGTTTTTCTGATTGAGACTCATGGAGGCAAATGCACTCTCTGGTGATATTTAAGATAAATCAACTGTAAATGAATTCACAGTTGTGTCAGATCCTAAGATATATTTGGATGTATACAACGAGTATATCAAGTGATATCTCTGTGTTCAAATACATCTGGACACTGCTAGATGTAATCTAAGCAGTTTTTACACAACACAATGTTTGTGTGTGTGTACGTCCACAACCACCTTTTGTCAATTCATGTATGGTTGCTGATCTGAGTTGGTACATGCATGTGAAGTGATCATCTGTATCAACTGTCAGAATGCAATGTAGATATTGATGTTGCTCCAGCGATAGTGAAAATGGCATGGACAGTGTTCAGCAGTTACCAGCTGCATATTGAACACTGATACTGCCTTCGGGTCTGGAGATATTCTCCATCCAGCCCTACAGCATGTTGTTTTATCCTGTTACCATTACTATCGCCATCACTGACATCCAGCACGCACATGTGTTTGCTGGATGGTATCTATGTATTATGTATTGATACAATACTTGATCATTACACTTGGAGTCAGTGTATTGTCAACATGTATAATGAATGCTAGTGTTTGTGCAGTGTATTGTGCTCATTAGTACTAGTGTGTGTGTGTTTTTACTTGCACACACTTTGCAAGATCTTTATGGATATCACAATATCCTAACAACCTATCATGCAGATTGTCAGCATACCACGTACTGATTACATCTAACATGATATATATAGTTTAGGGATTGTTGTAATTCCATGATAATCTCATTACGAAATGAGTTACTGATAGATTTTACATGAAGCTCAGGTGAGCATTCCTTCAAGTAATCCACCATAGAATGTACATGTTACCTGGAGAGCATCTCGGCTCCACCAGGGCACGACAAACTAATTATGGTGTTGAGATTACTGTCAGGCACCCTTTGCAACATGGATTCGAATATAGACTAGCATTCACTGCAATATGCTTATGCTCTATGTACTACAGCTGTTATCGTGATCAAGCTGTACAGTATAATAAAGTATGTACCATTTACAACATTGCAATCATTCAGCATAAGATGTGTGCATGATATAGAAGTATATGCACTGTGTATTAATGATTGCTGTAAGTGAAATGAGTGTATGTGTGTGTGTGCTAATCTGCACACACATATTGTGCACAGATCATTGTGCTGCTGATAAGTATAATGCTGATGATCAAAAGTATTTGTGTGGTCATCAGAACATTGGAATCTGCTGCAGTATGATAATAAGGCATTCACAGCAGTATGTATCCACAGCATAGCGATCATGTGCTCTTAGCATTCCTGCATATATACAATCATTCTGCATATGATTTTATCGCGCGTACACATGTGTGTTTCTCACTGCATGTAGACACATTAAAACTGTACGTGCTAAAATCGAGCATTCCTCGCATTTTATAAAATCATGAAAGGTATATATTATGCTGACAGGCCTTAAATCATTGCACGCAGTGATTGTAAACAGTGCGTAGAGATGATTTGCAAAAATCGCTGATGTACGTTGTATACAAATGCGAGCGCGCTGCTGATGAAAAGTATGAATTGTCGTCGCCATTCATCAGCATATGATACGAGCGCTGACATGTGTACAAATCAAAATTCTGTCGATGACCACTATGTCATATATTATTCTAGACAATTTTCGAACGTGATTCTTGCAAGCGCGCGCATGCTGCGATCAACTTCTGCAAAATATGTGACCATCGCGCAGTATGCGACCATCGCGCATCAACATATATGAAGCCGTACAAAAAGCAATTCAGCGCAATCATGAAAATTGCGATACTGCGCTGATGATTTTCCGCGCGGAAACGATTTTGCCGATGATTTATCGCATCTGCGAACATGCATATATCCGCGAACCATTTATCGTGTACATTTCATTGCTGCGCCGATATATGCCATATGCACACCTTATCGCGTATATGTGCGATCAGCTGTTTCTGCGAGTACGCTGCGGAAAATCTTCTCGCGCAATTTCTGTGTTGTCGATATGCGAACGTATATTATTCGGGCTGCAGATATTCAATTTATGCGAACGCTGTCGTATGTGCGCCCTCCTGCAAACCTGCGAACAATATTAAATATGCTATGTCTATCACTGCACCCACTTGGGTTCTCGAGTATCGTGCCTTGACGACTTTCAGAATACCACTGATACGGCTGTAGATACAAGCGCCGTGAATATATTATCAATATACAATGAAACACTGCAAAGTTGGACAGCAATGCAGGTGAACGGATGAGCGGGTTTGTGAGTGCAGTCTCTGTAAGAGGATCTGCTGAAGCACAACGCTTCCTCACTTTTATACCTACGTCACCCATCATCTTAGATGGTACCGCCATTGGGTTGTGAACCCGAGACGTAGGTTGAACGACCAGCATGGTAGTAACGACTAGTTCGTTCATGCTGCACATGCGAGTTCTGCGCATGCTGAAAGCTAAAGATGGTTCTTGGTTTGTTTCCAAGATGTATCTTTGCTTCGCCATCTTCGAGTTCAATCATACGAACTCTCGATGACAGGGATGCCTGATGATATGACATAATCATCTGGCGACATGTACAGTCATCGTCGACCGTACTGACGACTGTCATAAATGTATGACGCGACTCGACCTGTACAGTCATGATCGACCATACTGTCGACTGTCATAATAATATATGACATGACCGACTGTCATAATAATATATGACATGACATGACATGACATGGTATGACATGTATGATAGGTATGACACGTATGACATGTATGACACATATGTCATCGGTCATAACCCTGACATGTATCTTCTACATGCTTGCGACAAAATTTAGATTCGGTTTCCGAGTCAGATTTCATTTTGACTGATCTAGCGGTCGGTCGAAGGTCCGATCCGTCGGTTGACAGACAGTTGCGACAACCTGAAGTTTAAAATTTTGGATGACGAAAATTTTTGGGGCACCTTGACACTGTTCGAACGACGATGTCGAATTCATGTCTCCATTTATTTTCTGAAAACCTGCTTTACCCCTTTAAGGGAACGAACAGAATTCACTGTTTTTTTGAGAAGATTCTGTGCGGTGGTCTCGCGACAAAAGAATATTCGGCGACAGCGACAAAAATGACCAGTGGTGCGACAAAAAGGACCAGGTACCGCATCTTTCCGATGCCGGCAGGAGGCTTCGGCTCTGGTGTGCGGACCCGCCGCAGCGGTGGCCACACCGGAGGAGCAGGTTCCGGCAGGTGGTGCGGCGGCATCGGCATCCGCCGTGCCGGCCCCTGCTATGCCTGTCTCGCAGGGAAAGGATGTGAAGCCCGCGCCACTTCAATCGGCGCGGGTGACCACCACAGCGGACGCGGACGGTGAGTTCGCTGGGTTCGTTCAGACCGTCAACCACGCCGCCGTCGGACAGGTTGATCTCACGGGTTACGACACGGACGATTACGAGGACCTCGCCGACGGCAGCTTCGTCGTGAAGCCGCGGGCTTCGACAATCTCGGCAAATCACTCGTCGACGCCCGCAGCCCGAGCACCTCACTCTGGTGGTGCTCTGGGAGATTGGCATGCCGGTGCTCCCCGCAGCCACGGCTGCGGAAAGCCTCCGTGGGGCTTCCCCGCCCACGCGGGCTTGTGGGGGATGCCGTTCCTTCTTACCTTCATTCTCTTGATTTCTGTCATGGGAGTGGGAGCTGCCACCTATACGGTGGCCCTACAAATTTAGGAATCGTAGGTAGGGCTATGTTTGCCTTGTATCTACCTTGTGTCTGGATGGCCAAAAACCACGACCAGACATGGCCATGTTTAGTCAGTTTTTCCGCGGCGCAACACAACCCAAGTAGGGCCATGTTTGGTCGTGGTTTTTGGCCTTACTTACCCCTTACTTACCTTGTACCTACCCAATGTCTAACGCACCATACGTACGCACGTGAATGCATGAATCACTTAGACATTGGGTAGATACAAGGTAAGTATGGCCATGTTTATACATAAACAAGGGTAAGTAGGGCCCTACCTATCATGTATCTGTACTCAAGTACAAGGTAAGTATGGCCATGTTTATACATAAACAAGGGTAAGTAGGGCCCTACCTATCATGTATCTATATCCAAGTACAAGGTAAGTATGGCCATGTCTATACATAAACAAGGGTAAGTAGGGCCTTACCTATCATGTGTTTATTCTCAAGTAATGATCAAACATGGCCATGTTTATACATAAACAAGGGTAAGTATGGCCTTACCTATCATGTGTTTATTCTCAAGTACTGATCAAACATGGCCATGTATATATCTACCGCATATCGAATACGATGTAAACATGGCCATATCTACCTAGATATTCGGTCTTTCAACGAATAACAAACACATATTAATGATATGCTTTAACACACACATATTGGATATGCTATGTATGCGTTGCATACTAAGTTTCAATATGTTGCATGCACAACATATTGAAACTTAGTATGCATACCGCAAGTTGGGATGCACTATACTTCCTAGTTGATGCTTTCGTGCTTTGAAAAGTATGCATGTGATATGTGAAAATGCGACAAGGCAATAGCAATTGCTATTCGAAACTATCTTTTACTCGCTACGTAACTACATGCTCAATACGATAGGACACACGAATGCAAACAAGCATGGGTTCTAACGCACAAATGAATACATTATGCAATACAGTTAATACAAACCAATATCGCGTAAGTACTATATTTTCTAATCTACTCCCTAAATATTCACTACATTACTATTTCAAATCCTACTTGAAAACTATTTCGTAAAATACAAACAATAAGCCTATCTACAATCTACAACGCGAGTGTTGGCGTCGTTGATGAGCACGTGCCTTGCTCCTCATAGATTTTCAGCCATCCTATATCAAAGGACAAGGAACCAATCGTTAGTAAATCTGGAAAAAAAAACAAGCACGCAAACGAAAACAATTCAAAGACAAGGGGTCAAAGGAGAATAGAAGTCGAAGGCGATGGAGTCGTTCGTGGGTTGAATCGCGTTTTCGCCGGTCCAACTCACGAGTCAATCTGAAAAATAGCGCCAACGAAAAAGAGGTTAGTAACGAGGGAAAAAAGGGGAAAAAATAAGAAGAAAGTTAAGGAGAGTGAAAGTTTAGAGGGGGTGAGTTGGAATAGAACCAACCAAATCTAGTCCAAAGGACTAGCGGGAAAAATCTCCCGTTCACCCCATGTAAACGTTCAATACGCGCAGATCTAACTACATCTGCGCGTAAAAAACACTACGGCACTAGTACTTGCACGCAGGAGAAAATATGAAAAAGCAAGAATGAATTCAGAAGCAACGCATGGAAACAAAAGCAAAAGCGCAAGCAGAATTTTGTACAGTGCAGACAGGCACTGCACTGTACAGATGGTCAACGAGAAGAGGAGGAATTTCGAACTCCAACGTTTACAAGTACCGTGACTGACAACTCGAACTGTGCACTGTACAAGTATGGTGACATGACATGACGTCTACGGTGACACGCGGTCACCTCTGCCATCGGCTATCGCAATGTCGCATGTCAACGTGCTATCAGATATCGAGCTATCGATGCCGTGTCTCTCACCCGATCGCGCGACGTTGTCTTTTGTGTCATCACTCGAGTAATGTGTAATCGCCTGGCATCTTCTGGGATAAACTGAAGACTCTCGATTTTCGAACGCCGCGATCTGAACGGTCTGAACCTGTCCGCGAACGGTCGGCGATCTGAACCTGCGCGAGTGGCGATTCCGGGTCATGGGACCCATGTTTTTTCTGTTGCGCTTTCTTTTGTGCATATTTTTTTCAAGGGTTTCCCACTTCTGGACCATTCATGAATGGCCCATAGAATATTTGAGCAAGCCGTTTATACCATCGTATTTTGCGAGCAAGCCCCTTTCTTTTGAGCTCAACTTGTTTTTTTCATGAAAATGACCGATTTTTGTCCACGCTTGCCTGCACCCTAAGGTATGGTCTAGACATGACCATGTTTGGGTCGTTTCCCCATTGGGTTTTGCATTTGGGGCATTGATTTGGGCTATGTGCGCCGCGGAAGATGTCTACCTTGTGTTCGCGTGAATGCTGTTCGAACCGGGCCATACCAGGGCAATTCTACTCAGGTACAAGGTAAACATCTTCCGCGGCGCAACACAACGTGGTTTGCCTTGTTTTACTGCCAACATTGCCCAAAAATGGCCAAGTTTGCCACGTGTTTTTAAACACAGATCAAACATGGTCCGTTTTATGTACGTCTTGCCCAATGTTGGCAGTAAAACAAGGCTAACAAGGCCGTGTTTCACCATCTCGGCTGTTGAAACTGCTTAGGTAGGGCCATGTTTACGCCATACTTATGATGGTACAGCAGGTTACGTACGTGGGCAAAAGCGGTTTGCAGGCACAATAGGCGATGACATCCCGCGCACAGCGGATTGGCGCAAGGTGGGATTCCGGAGGAGAGACGGAGGGTCAATCCCGCGAAAAGAGCCACCGTTGCATATCGCTTGCCAAATTCTCCGGGTGAGGGCGATGGGTTGACGACGCCGCCGCGTGCGGACGATGCCTTCAAGAGGCAACGTGTCCTCGAATGGGATGCCAATCCCACGAATGGGTTTATAGATTTAGTTGAGGAACTCTTTTGGGATGGAATCATTCTGACGGAAGAATACGACAATCATCCGGCACGCGCCACCTTCACTGACATTGAACGCGACGGCATGACCGGGTAGGGCCCTACCTGCCTTGCTCTCGGGACGAACCCGGGGCGAGCATTGCCCTACCTGCAATGGGAAGGGGCCAAGTATGGCCGTATTTTGACGTGTTCGCTGTAGGTCGAACCGAAAAGCACGGAAATTCCTCCCGTCACCCTCCCGTCACCCATCCAGTCCGCTGCTGGCGACGCGGGGTCAACCATGAGCTCGAGCGTGGAGAACAATAAGGCGTTGGCCTCCACGCGGATGGGGAGGGTAGCATCGTCCAGCAGGAAAAGGGGTGCGAAACCAATGTCCTCCGTGACAAATGTTGTCTGCAGCGCAGAGACCATCCTGGCGAAGAGCGCGGACGCGTGGCACTCAGTCCCGGAAAATCGCCCGTTCTTGTCCTCGAATAACTTTTGGCGAACGGACTTGGAGACCTTCATGTCGAAGTGTTCCCGTTGCAGCGTCCGCACCGAGGCCAGGAACGCAGCACCTGCTGAATTGGCAGCCGGCTGAGCTGCCGGCGGCGTGGCTGGAGTGTTGGCGTGTCTCGCAGCTGTCGAATCAAAAATCGTGGATAGCGCGCGTCGGCGATTCGCCATGCTAGCGGTGGCTCGAGTAGAAGCAACCATCTTGAGAAGGACTGAAGGGGCGGAGTGAGGCAACGGAACGCGAGATGTGCGGCAGTTCCGGGCGGCCAAGAACCGCGTGGGTCGCCGATACGGCAGCCGTGAGAGATCAAATAATTCAGGGAAGTCGTGTGGTAGCGGCGGCCAATACGCAACGGTGTGGGATCCAACCAGAAAACGTAAACCAATCCAATTAAGACCCGTAGAAAACCGTTCTCCAACCGGTGCGGCGTGCCGTAAATCAACCCATAAAATTTAGGCCATACCCGTGACTGCCGGCACTCTCACGCGCGGAGCGCCTCACCCCATCCCAGGCGTCCGAGCTTAGCCACTCATGGTGGCAATCTCGCAGTGGCTAAATAAAACGCAAGTGGGGCCAAACCTGGTAGATATATGGTTCGGCGGTAATATATATCTAACTGTTGAGATAAACCCTGAGTTAAGGGTTACGGAATCAGAACGGCAAAAGTGAGATAGATAAATCAGAGGCATACATAAATACCTAACGGGTGTTTCCCGTCTACTGGTGACGGTCACCCAGCCTACCATAGGAAGTGACATGTGACAGTTTTGAGTGTCACACACAGTGTCAAATCCAGCAAAAAGCGAAGATCGCCATGTATAACCGGATGAACTCCATAGTTGGCCCGGACAGCGTCACTGGCTGTTTCTTTTGCGATGACCCCGAGAACCCTGACACCGTGTTCGATACCAAAGAGCCATTCATGCTCGCAGATCAGATCGCGTCGCAAGTAGTAATTGTGAAGCATCCTTGCATGCAAACTGCGGTGGTTCTTGACCCTCGAGCAGATTTCTTCAAGCAGAATGTCCAGGATGAAAATCCTA
>LGRX02003641.1:0-32551 GCA_001247695.2 Cymbomonas tetramitiformis
CCCGATTTTGCATGCTCTCTCTTATTGGTCGGAGCTCGTGGCACCTCCCCCGATTTTGCATGCTCTCTCTTATTGGTCGGAGCTCGTGGCACCTCCCCCGATTTTGCATGCTCTCTCTTATTGGTCGAAGCTCATTGGCACCTCCCGATTTTGCATGCTCTCTCTTATTGGTCGGAGCTCGTGGCGCCTCCCCCGATTTTGCATGCTCTCTCTTATTGGTCGGAGCTTGTGGCATCTCTCAGCCACGCCTGGCAGTTCGGCTGGCTCATGTGCTTAAGCAATCTCTATCTTGGTGTGTCCAAAGACGTATTTTGAGCAGCTCCGCGCTCCGCAGGCCGCCGCGCTCAACACCGACAATTGGCACTGGCGTTGAATGGTGTGTATACATCTAGCCGTCTAATCCGAGCCATCGGAGAGAGCCGACATCGGAGCCATTGCAGAGAGCCGCCATCCTGACGAGTGAACACGTAGGGAGTCCGAACAGACACGGCCTCAGCTCCGTTCTTTGCACTTGTGCCAGAGAGCTTCGCGGAATTGTGCACCGCAGAAGTTTTGAGCGGCACACTGCACAGCTCTCAATAAATTCCCCAGTCCCAACCATCATGCTCATAAGCACGGGTATCGCCTGTCAGTGTTGGATGCCTTTGTGTATGCCGCCAGTTTGAATTGAGGGTTGTTCTATCTTGGTTGTGTTACAGTTACAAAACTGTGGACGACTACTACAGGTGCAGCGGCTCCCCTCACATCGCTGCTACTCTATTCTTACTGGCACGATCATTGTTTCAAGCGCAAAACCTTTGGCTTTTGGTTGCGTTTAATCGCAGCAATCACTCGCTTTAGAAAGGTACATTGGTGCAACCGCAGGAATCTCTTGAAGGGGCGCAGGCGCATACAATGTGCTTCGCAATTCGTAGCTGCGTGTGTACAACAACCAAAGCACTGCATGATAGCAGCGGGATTGGGCAGCTGCTCTCCTGTTACATCCGTGTGATCGAGGGATAGCCGGCTCTTGGATGGCAGGGATAACAGCAGTGGCAATATGATGAAGGGGTAGCCGGATGGCAGGGATAACAGCAGTGGCGATGTGATGGAGGGGTAGCCGGCTCTTGGATGGCAGGGATAACAGCAGTGGCGATGTGGTGGAGGGGTAGCCGGCTCTTGGATGGCAGGGATGACAGCAGTGGCGATGTGGTCAGAGGGGTAGCCGGCTCTTGGATGGCAGGGATAACAGCAGGCGACGTGATGGAGGGGTAGCCGGCTCTTTGGATGGTGGACAACAGCAGTGGCGATGTGGTCGAGGGGTAGCGGCTCTTGGATGGTAGGGATACAGCAGTGGCGATGATCGAGGGATAGCCGGCTCTTGGATGGCAGGGATAACAGCAGTGGCGATGTGATGGAGGGGTAGCCGGCTCTTGGATGGCAGGGATAACAGCAGTGGCGATGTGATCGAGCAAATTAGCATCCCGATGCTTTGCATCCAGGTGCGTCGTTGGCAGAGCTGGTTGAGTGTTCTCAGGCCTACTCTGATTCATCGGGCATCTTCAGCGTTTATGCCACGTGGCCTTCTGATTCATTCCCTCGCGGCCTTCTCTCCACCATGCAGCGCACGCGTCATCCCTATACCTCGAGGGTGAAGAGTGCGCATCCCGAATGTCAGCAGCGAGAGTGCATCTTCTGCGGTGGTGTCGTTGCTGCTGAGGGGAGTTTCGAGAGGTGAAAGAGGATTCCTCCATTTGGCCACGTGGCGGCTTTAAAGCGGATGGCAAAGTCCTGCCGGCGTCATTTCCACCTTTCGAGCGCTGCGGCCTGCTCGCGCACATACTCTTTGAACACCTCAGCCAACTCACATATTCTGATTTCCTTCAGCATCGCAGAACCAGCATATTTAACCCTATAAAGATAATATGACAATATTAAGAAAATAGGGAAAATCCAGTTACACAACCCTAGAAAGACTGTCTTCCTGGATGGCGTGGAATGTCTTTCGGGGAACGCTTTCCCACTCGCATTCTACTCGGACATGGCAGCAGAGATCATTCGGGGCCGACGTCTCGATTTAGCGACGCCGGGCGACGTTTACAAGCAGAGCGCAATGCAGGCGTTCCAGCAGCTCGCCATTCCCCGGCCGCGCTGGGCTCAACTTGCGGGGAGAGGCGTGTCGCTGGACGGACGTATGAAGATGAAGCTGCCCGTGGGCTTCCGGGAGTGCGCATCGCTGCGCAGGCGGAGGATGACCCCATCTCGCTTGACCGAGCGATCCCCCGCAGCGCCATCGCGGCCAATCCAAACACGGTGTTGGTCACCACACCAACCGGGGGGCACTTGGGGTGGACCGCCGGCGACCGGGCCCCATTTGGAGCCCCCTGGACCAACAAGCCCGTCATAGAGTACTTTGTCGCGATGGCAGAGATTGTCGCCCGGCAGCGGGAGAGTTGCCTTGTGGTGAGCTCCACCATGCCTGATTTTCCGTAAATACTGAAAGGTGCAATATCCGTCCCAGGAAATTTGCAACACTCCATGCATAGGTCTTTAGGGTTTGAGGACACACACGCGTGTCCCATCATCACAGTCGAAGTAGCACGCTCCGTTGTTTTAGATCTGCGCGATTGAGCGATTGAGGAGATGGACTACGCTACACAGGCCGGCCAGAATGGGCCTGGTGGCAGGCGGCAAGGGTCTGGGAGAAAGGTCGGGTAGGCTTCCGGTGGGGCAGGCGAGGCAGGAAGGATGGCATCACAGCAGCAGATCTGCAGCAAGAAGCAGAGAATCGAGCAGGCGGGCGACTCGGCTTCTTGCTGCACATCTGCTGCTGTGATGCCATCCTTTCTGCCTCGCCGTGTACGCCTGCACACCACCACCAAGGCGAGAGGGGCAACTTTTGCAGTGCTAACGCCTCAAGGCCAACAACGCTGATAGTGTGCATTCAGCCAATATCTGAAGATGCAGTTGCACTAAGCAGCGGCGGAGAAACACACTTGGCCGCTGTGAGAGCAGCGGCTGGAGATCCATCTGCAGCATGCGGTGCTAGGGACATGCGCCTGCCTGGTGCTACATTCGGCCTCGCTAATGCGAGCCATGGGGCTGGGGGCCCTCCTGTGCAGGGTGCAAGCAGCAATTCCGAAGAATCTCTTTAGGCTTTAGGTTTAGATGAGTAGCCTAAGTAGAGGTATTTATACGCAAGATGCAAGTGAGCTGTGGAGTCGTCGTTGGTGTGGATGTGGTTCTCGAAATGACACCGCACACTAAGAGATGTTCAAACAAAACAATGTACATAAAGAGATGTGTGAAAGCTGCATTGTAAAGGGAGATTCGGTGATTGATTACAAAATGGGATTTTGAGGGCAGGATTATATGCTAGGAGCATCAGAGAGAGATCTGATCTCATACAGAAGTAAGAAACTGGTGATTGGTGTGTGACTGTGATATGTAGAAATGGCAGTGTTGCGTATCGCGCCAATGGATGCACTTTATCGTTGATTCGGTATATATGGTGCAGTTTAATTAAGTGTTTATTTTTTATTTAGCTGCTCTTGATTTGCTCTACTCACCCACTCATCGACCTGAAGAATAACCAGTTCGAGTGTTTGTATCATTATTATTGGAAATTATTGTAGATTGTGATGAATGCTGTAGAATGTGTGTTTTTGTATGCGTATCCTTGCGAATCCTTTGGCACCCCGAAGCCACAGGAGACTGCACTATGTACCCACGCCGGGAATCAAAGGATTCAGCACACACTTCGGAACACTCATCCGGATTCTCCGGAGCTCACTAACGAAGAATGGGACCCCCTAAGCCTCGCTGAGCCACCCGAGCCCCTCTGCGTCTGCACCGCCAGCGCACTGCCGCCTTGTGCCTGAAGCCGATTCATCCCTGCCCTGTGTATTTGTGTGTGTGTGTGTGTGTGTGTGTGTGATAAACCAGTTGTGATGACATTTATCACGTCTGTGATTCTTCGGGAACATGTATGATGATCTCTGATCATCATAAGGCATCAAGATACTTCTCGAAATGATCCTGCCGAGTGCCCACAATGACTGATATTACAGCGCGGATTATTGAATGGAAGAAAGACTGACGAATTATGCCCTCGGTGCACAGGATTGCACAGCAAGTATCAGTGCTGCGTCGGAATACATCGGGGCATATCATCCCATCGTCGAGTAGCCACGACCATACATATTCTGACGTGTAAACAAAGCGATCGGCATTCCATCATTTGTATAGTCTATAGGGCAGCTTGTTATATTATTTGTGTGTATGAAATATACCGGCATCTTACTAACTTACATCATGCATATACTGTATATCGTACATGCATACATACATACATCGACACACACACACGCGCGCGCGCGCACACATATATATGTGTGTGTGTGTGTGTGTGCGCATGAATGCTAGTTTCCTTTTTGCATCCGACGAAACTGGTGGCTCCTCGGCTCCCCGAGAGTTTCCGCCCATCACAAATGTAATATATATATATATATATATATATAGGGGGTACGCGAACATACAGGTGGGGGGAAAATATCCACTCCCTACTTGCGAACGCATATTAAGGATGTGATTTACGGGGGGGCATGTTACAAATGCCACGAAGTAGGTCTCGGTGACATGACATGTCATGCCATGTCAAAGCCAATGACACGACACGACATTTGATGGTTCCCGAATGGATTAAAATTATTCCCCACCCAAATTATCTCCCACTCGCAAGGAGCGCGATGGGGGCACCGCGATGGGGACGTGATGAGGGGACGATGGGGGCGCGATGAGGGGGTGATATGCGCGTGTCGAGAACGCGATGAGAGGGCGATAGGAGGGCGATATGGGAGGGTGATGGGCGGGAAGGGGAACGTTCTGGGGTCCATAAGCTTTCGCCGAGCCTCTTCGATCAACTGTAACGCCGACCCTCGCGTGTCGCAGGCCGCGCAGCGGCCGCGCTCGGAAAAACTCTGGGAACAAGAGTATTCACATGATGATGATATAATTGATGATGGATGATCAGGGGGTTTATTTTTTCCCCACCTGTACGTTCACGTATCCCCTATATAATATTATATCATTACTCCAACGAGCGAGCACGCAATAATGTATAATATCGATCGATCTCAATCTGGCATAAGACTAGTTGAGACGCGCATTATAAACGTCATCTTGATATATTTTTGGTCAATTTAGATTTTATACGAAATGCATCCCTTCTTTCAAGTGGACGCAGGTGATTCCAGGCAGACCTGGCAGTGACTCGTTAATGCATGTGTAAACTCCGCGATGACTTAATGTTGGGTTTCATCTGAAGTCGATTACGATTGGTCAGAAATATTGAGCTGAGTTAACTACACGATGATAAGATGGGCTATGCCACGATGGGCTTGCTACAGTGTGGTGAAGCCTATTATGACACTACGCCGTACGATGGCTTCTTTTTCCTAAACCAATAGGAGCACGAAAAATAAGAAAAGGCACACCTTTCTTGAACGTTTGCTGAGTTCTGACTATGCCTTTGAAATGACATTTTTCAAAAATATACTCTCTACAGCGGGGTGACCTTAAGAACTTATACCACGCAGTCGATCACCATTGCGATTGGTCAAAATTAATGAGCTGAGTTGACTACACGACGGCACGATACGCTATGACACGATGGTTTACTACAGTGTGGTGAAGCCTATTATGACACTACGCCGTACGCTGAATGCTCTTTCCTAAACCAATAGGAGCATGGGAAAAAAAAAGGCACGCCTTTCCTGGACGTTTGCTGATGTCTGACTATGCCTTTGAAATATCAATTTTCTTTTACATACTCTCTACAGCAGGGTGACCTTAATAACTTATACCACGCAGTTCTCTAACCTAAACCAATAGGATGCCGAATAAAAAGGCACAGCACTTTAAGTATGGAGAAAATCATTTTCCGCGATGCGATTTTTCAAGGGGGGATCTCCGATTTCATCTCCGATTGTTCCCGCATATGCTCTAGGGGGCGACCTCAATACTTATACCACGCAGTTCTCTATCGTACTCCGATGACACGATGGGCCATGACACGATGGGATTTCCACAATGTGGCGAAGCCTACAGTACTGATTATAACACTACGCCGTACGATGGCTTCTTTGTCCTAAACCAATAGACAACCGAATAGAAGGCTTAACACTGCAAAATATCCAATTTCCGATTGGAACTTTTTAAAGAGGGGGAATCTCCGATTTCATCTTCGGTTTCCCCCAATATACTCTCTACAGCGGGGTGACCTTAAGAACTTATACCACGCAGTCGATCACCATTGCGAATGGTCAAAATTAATGAGCCGAGCTAGCTACACGACGGCGCGATACGCTATGACACGATGGTTTACTACAGTGTGGTGAAGCCTGTTATGACACTACGCCGTACGCTGGATGCTCTTTCCTAAACCAATAGGAGCACGGGAAAAAAAAGGCACGCCTTTCCTGAACGTTTGCTGACGTCTGACTATGCCTTTGAAATATCAATTTTCTTTTACATACTCTCTACAGCGGGGTGACCTTAATAACTTATACCACGCAGTTCTCTAACCTAAACCAATAGGAGAACGAATAAAAATGCACAGCACTTTAAGTACGGAGAAAATCATTTTCCGCGATGCGATTTTTCAAAAGGGGGGAATCTCCGATTTCATCTCGTAATTTCCCCCCAATTACGCTTTCAACGGTCGCGATTTTTTTATTGTACATCGAAAAATGGCATGGCATCTTGGGATGGCATGGCATTGACATCCCAGGTTCCGAGTGCGGTGGCAACGGCCTCACCGATGCCCATGCCACTGCCGCTGCAGTCCATCGCTATCGCATGACGTCTGCGATTCTCCCCGTCTCCTTGGGAAACGGAAGCATCATGCCATCGATCATCGTGCGCTGTAAATGGAAACCAATTGCGAATCTCCAAAATTTCTTGATCAATCGTACTCTGAAATCCGACGTGGACAACTAGCGCAATCCGATTTCGTTTTTCAGTTTTCCTCACACTCACACGACAGTGAACTTATTGCACTGCACTGACTGGACTGCCGCACTGCCCCCGCCGATCTTCTCCCCATCATCCAAGACCAACTCACCCTCCGCCATGCAATCCGCCAAGCCGCCGATGAACACCGTGTCCACTACCAGAAGGAATACGATCACACACTGAAACCTGGTTGCTAGATTAGAACGCCTTCTCATCCCTCATTCTTGCATGGCTTGGTACAACGCACCCACCATCCCGTTACTTTACTTGCCCAACTTCCCTCAGCCTATCTAACACCCTAACTAACTTCCTGGATGCTCCTTCCGCTTTACTTTGAAATTTGGCGACCTCGTCATGCTGCACCGCACCACCGGCCGCCATCACCACCAGCAAATTTCAAGGCTTCGCCGCCACGACCGACCCATTTGTCATCAACGAGCTCGTCGGCAAAGGCTCCGTGCGCCTCCGTGACCATCTATGGGGCCGAGACTTTCCTCAAGCAACTCCAATCAACATGCAACTGCATCATTACTTCAAGCTCGTGGCGAACCCTCCGTGAAACACACTTAGTCACAACGCACTCCCTTCCATCGTACAGATCTTCCCATCATAATAACCATAGCTTTTAACTGACCTTGACCTGAGCATAGCCTGAGTGAAGCTTAGCATAGTTGACCTGATCCAAGCCTAGGCTGGGCTTATGTGACCTGCACTGAGTTGAGCGTAGGCCGACCTAAGCTGAGCTGAGCCGAGCATAGGCTGACCTGAGCTGAGCTATGATGCTACATTAAGCTGAGCTGAGCTGAAGAGCTAAGCCGAGTTGATCGTATGTAGGCTGAGCTGAGCTAAGCCGAGCTGAGCTAAGCCGAGCTGAGCTAAGCTGAGCTGAGCTAAGCTGAGCTGAGCGTAGGCTGAGCGTAGGCTGAGCTAAGCCGAACCGGGCTGAGCTAAGCTGAGCGTAGGCTGAGCTGGGCTGAGCTAAGCTGAGCGTAGGCTGAGCTGAGCTGAGCTGAGCTGAGCTGAGCTGAGCTGAGCTGAGCTGAGCTGAGCTGAGCTGAGCTGAGCTGAGCTGGGCTCGGCTAAGCCTCTTACCGCATAACTCACAATCATGCGATCCTGCATCGCCCTGTCCTCTTACCGTTGTCTATGCTTTGCGTGCAGCACCATATAAATGGAGCACATCCTTCTCGCGAAGCAGCCAGCGTTCGATGCCGCCTACCAGTCACAGGACAAGCGCTTGGAGGAACTGAAGGCTGAAATGAGTCCCCGCCCCAATGCGCCGACGTGTGACAGGTGCTAAAAGCCTTGCCACAAGCTCTGGCGCTGTCCATCGCTATCGCATGACGCAAAACCCTTAAAAGGGCTCTTTAAACCCTGCTACACCGAGAACCAAACCGACGCTGCCAAAGAACTCCGGCAGCAACATTAAGCCCCCGCTAAACGGGGCCGTCCGAAAAACACTGCTTCTTACATTTTGTAGCATTCAGCTTTTGCCACAAATCCTCTTGCCAACAGTCTAAAATCTTGACATACCTTGCTCATAGCCTTAGTCACCTTTTCCCCGCGTTTACACAAGGCCAAATACACACACACACCCACACACACACACATGTAACATATATAATATATGTATACATGTAATTGCATCATCCCTGCCTGACTGTCATAGCTACTAGCATCTGTGCCAGATTAGCATCCGTGCTAAATTGGCTTTCGTGCTACACCACATATATACGTCGTATACGAATATATAGTGTGGTGGTGTGTGTGGTGTTGCCTACGTACAAGCCACCAACCTCGACTTCGACATTTTCACCATCGACAACACTGTTGACTCCTACGAGTTCATCTCGCCACCTCCCGCATCTCCATCGTATGCACCCCTTGCTCGCTGTCTGGTGCCAGGTGGTGCCTCGATGCCATGCTTACGTACCACACGCCCGAGCACTCATCATCGTTGTGCTACCCTAATTTTCCGCATGTCCGGGAGCATGCACGCCTGCCCACACCGGCCACGGCCCTTGCCCACCTCTCCCTACTGGTCCCTTGCCGCGTAAACATGCTTCGTACGCGCATGAGATGACCCCTCCCATTCACGCAGGATATATGCGTCCCAATGTTTTCCGGGGCCCGCTGTATTGTGAGTGCAGCACCATGCTATATTTAAAATGCTCAGGCCATATCGTTGGCTCCGGCGCATGGTAGATTATCAATGCATGCACACACCACTGTAAACCACAGCGACAGAAAATATATTTCGTAGGTATTGGCGGGTTGCTCGGTTCTTTAAACCCTTAAGGGTTCATGCTCATCCGCAGGCGCTCCGTGCATTGAGCATGAAGAGCGTAAGCGTAACGGGTAATCAGGCAAATTTTCGAATCAAATTCCACGGGTGTGTACCAACATCGGACGGTACAAATAACAAAATGCGCAAGCGGTTTGCGGCTTGAATCTTAGGTTATGGGTGACGGTCCTATAGCAGCTGGATCCAGTCACTGCAAGCGATGATGGACTCGCTTGCACCGAGCATACACGCGAGTCCATTCGAGCATGCACTCGCATACAAGCGAGTCCATTCGAGCATGCACTCTTAATTGCATGCCCGACGACTGAACATACAGTATATGCTTCTAGATATACAATATTACCGATTACCCTACACTTCAACAGTGATGGCACTTCTTCAATATTCTCGCTTACCGCTTACCGCATCTTACCGCTTCCGCTTGTATTGATGCCACTGTGCCGTGGTAGCGAATCTTCATCAAGGATGAGAATTCATCAAGACCCGCGCGCTCATCACTCATCACTTACCGCTCCTTCTGGTCAGAGTGCTAACACCTCCTTCTCCTCATCACTTCTGTTCAAAGTGCTAGCACAAAAATCACGTACGCACACACCATAGCACAGATACCGACGCTTGGCCCATAAGATAAATAAGCCGTATCGTCAGGTGCAACGCGTCTAAAAAGCGCATAATGCCATCTATGTTACGTCGGGCCCAAAAACCGTTATCTATATATTTTGCCAAAATTTGCGCTATTAAAAAAAAGGCTCTGCTTTCGCCTTTAGAGCAAGAGTTACACGCCCCTGCATGAGTCACAGGGTCATAACCACACTGATGAAATGTACGCGCTATAAAATCATTGCAAAGGGCGCTTCAAGAGCTTTCGGTGGCAGCGGCACGTCATTCGTCATTCAGGTCAGCGAAGAAGTCGTTCAATCGAATAAAGAAGCAAATGAGTTAGGCCAACCTCGTGGACTTTGCAGCGGCATGTCATTCAACTAGAGTATCGAAGTCATTCACACTAAAGAAGTATATGATTGTGCCACCCTCGTCTATGATGAATCCTCACCTATGCTGCAAGATGTATCGCATGAATACAATCATATGAATATATACAGCAATTATCAATTGATACTGTCCATAGATCAACAAAATCCCGGCGTACGGAGCTATCTAGAATTTTCAACAAATATTATACATCAACCAAAGAGCGCCAAGACAAAGTTCGGAAGCGATTTCTATTTCAACATTTTGTCATCAATCCGGCACTAATGAGCTATACTATCTGAATGGCCACGGGGCTTACTTTCTGACTTTCCTAACAGATGTTGTCTGAGGAACGAAAAGTTTCCATCCATGCTTTTCATAAATTCCTCTATTCTGCTCTCCATGGCCTGCAGTCGCTTGTCCTGATTCTTCAGTGTCTGTTGCACCTGCTCATCTATAACCTTTGAGAGCCTATCAAATTTGTCATCCTCTGCCTTGGTTGTTTCCCTTACCTTATCCAGCGCGCAACACCTCATGATTGGCATAAAGTCGCTGTTGCCATGCTGCAGCTGCTCGCATACATAGGACTCGATTCCGTCGAGCTCCGACTCGTCGGTGTTGCTCAAATGCACAAAAAAACACGCGTACATCCAGGGGTTGTGGTCCCGCTCCAGGTGGATGTCAAAAGAATAATTCCCCAGCTCATCCAAAGTGCTGCGGTCGCAGCTGCAAATCAAACATCGCTGCGCCGAGTCCATATGCTTCTCCTTTTCTTCCATCCGGATTGTCATGAAGGCGTCAGTGATCAACCCTGTGATGATATTTAGCAGCACCAGCTGCCAGATTAGGCTGAAAATCACAGTGTACAAGTTGCGCAGGTGGTCGTGGCCATCCTCTTGGATGTACAGCGGCGTGACACGCCACAACCAGTTTGCACTGTTCGACAAGGGGTCAAAAAGTGGGTCAAGCCCAATACCCAGAAAGGCGCTCTGGATGTGCAGCGCCACCACCTGAAACAGCCCACACGCACGCAAGTCATCATTCAACAGTATCGTTCTACAACAAAGGGTTTGTTTGGCGCTTTCTGTGCGAGTTTGCCACATGGCGAGAGCCAGCATCTTAGCCTCACACTCCACCCTTGGTTGCATAAGCTCAGGCGTCCGCAGTCATGCAGGTGCTTTTCTCAACGCCGCATTCCTCACGTGCGAGTGGTCAATGCTAACACACCGCTGGTGCCGTGGCCTGACACGAATCATCGATGCATCAGCATTGCGCACCAGTGTGCGTTCAAATTCAATCATTGTGCGCGTATATGTGTTCTACATTGCTGCAGAAAGAAATGATCATCTCGATCAACACCTTGTCGGTTCTTTCTCGATCGAGCTCTTATCTCTTCCATCACCGTTCAGCCCAAAGTGGAGTGAAAGTGGCGAGCATCCGATGATTCACAGTCCACTCGCGACACACTCCGTCATGCATGCACGCCACCATTCAATCCACAGCGGCAATGCCCAATATCAAGATGGCCTGATGGCCGGGGTATCAGAGGGAGAGAGCCATCCCCTACCGGCACACGAAGGTCATATGACAGGCCCGTTCGAGGCAATGCCCCCTAAGGAATGCTTGTTCCGATTCAGGACACGTGGCCGCACCTGAAAGAGGGTCACTGAGTCACTCGCACATTCATTGGTGGTTGCGTCCACAGAGGAGAATGTACAGCCGGCGTCGGCGTAGGACCTTTCCATGTCGCTGTAGAAGAAGACGAAGGAGCCGAACGCAAAGATGACCACCACGAGGATACCGAGCAGCAGAGTGCTGCGGAAGGCCGGGTACACGTTGCGCAGCGCCTGAATGATGTTCATCGCCATGGGACTCTCGATCGAGTACACCAGGAGGAACAGCACATAGATAAAGGGCGACAGGCATAGGCTAGAGATACTCATCATTATACTTGTGGTCAGCCAATACAGGTAGAAGTCCTTCACCAGGTAGCGGAGGTTGTGGGCCCTCGACTTAGCCTCATCCTGGGACACGCAGACCGCCGAGCCCTCAGTATCCAGAGCTCCCCTCCGACCAACCTGTGCACAGCAAAGGGGGAGCGCCGACGGATGTGCACATGACCATCGATGTGGCCATGTCGCGCTAACAGGGGACCCTGCAACGATGCCGTTGCCCACCCCCCCCTCCGCCCCTCCAAATGGACTGCTGGAATGTGCCAGCAGGCACAGCAGGCATTAGGCTGAAGACATAGTTGGTTGCATCGATGCCAGAGCCAAGGAGGATGGGACAACTCCAAAAGCACAGGGGGGGGGTGGATGCAGGGCATCTTCCCACAGACATGGGGGATGTACAACGCACTCTCCGAAGCTATGGGGTGGTGGGGCACCTCAGGGAAACGACAGGAACGCTTACAGGGATAGGGGGCAGGCGAGGCGCCTCCCCAAGACATGAAGGGATGGCCGGGGCACCTCTGAGAGGGCAGAAGGGGCGACGCATCCACAAATTGAGCCCCCTCCTCAAGGGCAAGCGGGGGCAGGTGGCGCACCTCCACGAAAAGGAGATTCGGGGGTGAGGTGAAAGCCTCGCCAAGGATAAGGTGACGTAAGCGGGGCACCTCCTCAAGCACATGTGAAAGGGCAGGACGACTCCGCAAGAGAAGTGAAAGAAGGTGAGGCACTTCCGAAGGGTAGGGGGAGGAGGAGGGGGCGGGGGCTCCAAAGTCGGAGCACTCTGCAGATAACAGGGGGTAAGGAAGGAGGAGGGGGTGGAGCACCTCCACAGGAAAAGGGATGATCGGTCCGGGCACTTACGCAAAGAGAGTGGGGGCGGGCGGGGCACCTGAGTAGGATGATGGGGGCACCTCCTCAGAGTAGGGGGGCATCTTGCAAGAAAGAGGCGGAGTTCGAAGGGCGGGAAACCTCCCAAGAGTACAAGGGAGGGGAAGGGGGGGGTGGGGCACCTCACAAGAGTACAGGGAGGGGGGAAGGGGGGCACCCCTGGCAAGGATAAGGGGAGGGGCTGGGCACATGGCAAGAGTACCGAGTGCTAGGGGGGCTCGCGAGGATAATTCTAGATAAGGGGAGGGGGCCGGGGCACCTCATCAAGGATCTTGCGCAGCTTGACCGACATGTCCTCGCTGGAGTACGCGAGCACGTTCTCTTTGGGCTTGGAGAGCTGCTGCTCCACTGAGAGGCTCCTGCGCTTCCGCTTGAAGAGCAACATGGGCACCTCCACTTTGATGTAGCGCACCAGGTTGAGTACCGTGGCCGAGAGGTGGAAGATCCCGAGCGCGAAGATGACCATGTCCAGCCAGCCGCTGATGTAGTAGCTGCAGCAGGGCGCCAACGCAAGGGAAGCCGTCAGGCAAACCGAAAGCAAAGCGGTCCTAGGACAAGCCACGCTCGCAAGTCACAGCGCAGATACGTTTCACAAGCCTACACGCATATCACTACCGTATCGCCCGACGCACGGCATCTCAGCTGATCACAATATCACCCACCAAGCGGTATGTAGCGCCTGAGGAATCGCTTTAGGCGCCAAAATGGGCACTCGTCATGACGGAACAGGTTTTCCTCTCGTCATGACGGAACAGGTTTTCCTCTCGTCATGACGGAACAGGTTTTCCTCTCGTCATGACGGAACAGGTTTTCCTCTCGTCATGACGGAACAGGTTTTCCTCTCGTCATGACGGAACAGGTTTTCCTCTCGTCATGACGGAACAGGTTTTCCTCTCGTCATGACGGAACAGGTTTTTCTCTCGTCATGACGGAACAGGTTTTCCTCTCGTCATGACGGAACAGGTTTTCCTCTCGTCATGACGGAACAGGATTTCCTCTCGTCATGACGGAACAGGTTTTCCTCTCGTCATGACGGAACAGGTTTTCCTCTCGTCATGACGGAACAGGTTTTCCTCTCGTCATGACGGAACAGGTTTTTCTCTCGTCATGACGGAACAGGTTTTCCTCTCGTCATGACGGAACAGGTTTTCCTCTCGTCATGACGGAACAGGTTTTTCCCTCGTCATGACGGAACAGGTTTTTCTCTCGTCATGACGGAACAGGTTTTCCTCTCGTCATGACGGAACAGGTTTTTCTCTCGTCATGACGGAACAGGTTTTTCTCTCGTCATGACGGAACAGGTTTTTCTCTCGTCATGACGGAACAGGTTTTTCTCTCACTTTCAGCGTATCATCTCCACCTGTCCTGATGACGCGGAGGGTTGACCGCAATGTGCTTCCACAGTCCAAGCATCCAACGAAACATGGTAGAGTGCGGATGCCTGTGAGCGTGCGAGAGACCAGCCGGAGCTTCGGAGCGACCCACCAGCTTGCTCAGCGCTCCGAGGTGGTCCAGGAAACAGGCCCCCGACCCTTCTAACCCTGTCCACATGAGCACAGCAAAGCGCGGCAGACTGCGCCATCGCCGCGCGGGGGACCCCTTCGACGCGGCGCGCCAAAACGAACCTGCTGTCCGGTGCATCCGTGGTGTTATACACAGTGAGGAGAGTACAGATGATGGTGGAGGTGTAGAAGGGGGTATTGAGGATGAGCTCCTGGTTCTGCACGAGCCAGGCGGTGTGCCGGTTGTTGCGCAGCAGCGAGTTGTGCTTGATGCTGAAGGCCGTCACCTGGGCCAACTGCACGAAGGCGTTCACCTTCCCCTGGGGGCTCTTCCTGGGCAGCGCCAGCAGCCGCTTCTGGAACCCCGCCATGTGGGTGCGGTCCGTCTGGTGGTGCGTGCACTGCGCCGGGATCGGGAAGAACGCCTTCGACACTTTGTCCTTGAACACGATCTCCACGGAGCCCACCACTTGCCTGCAGCGCGCCCAAGGCCCCAAAACCAACACGCCCCAACATGTCACACGCCGCCCGGTCCGAGCACCGCGTCGCCGAGCGCGGAACCCACCGCCTCCGCCCAGGCGGCGGAACACGTCGCGGCGATGCGCTTTAACGGGGTTTCACTCCTCGGCATTGACCCGGGGCCGCGCGTCACCTCCCTGACAAGCGCCACCTCAGCGGCCATCCGCTTCTTGCGGATTTATTTCATTTAGCACCGTCGATGCCTCTGCGGAGCAAGGTGCGCCCACAGAAGTTAGCGGGAGCACCGGTCGCACACTTGGTAGCTTCCGCACGCACGGTGGTGATTGGTCGACTGCTCAGTCCGCCGAGCGCTCCCCTGATATGTCTGGCAGTGGGGAGGGCTATGAGTGAAACGGCGCTGTGCGGAGGCAGACGCTCATATCAGCTACACCCTTGTATCCCGGCACCTGGTACACGATGCCTGCAACAGCGGACCAAGAGGTGCCCACGGGTATGTTGCGGCACTATCATGTCATCGAGCACGCTCATCGAGGAAGCGTGTTTCGAGGGAGGCGGCTGCTGGGGGCGCACTGGATGCGTTTGAGGTTGTTGAAAGTCTCGCGCGTGCTGGTGTGGAACATCGACTCCATGCGCCTGCCGGACTGCTGCTCGAGCACCGCGAGCAGGCTCAGGTGCCCATAGCACTCGTCCTGGAGCATGCTACACACCGCCTCGCTTTCGTTTTCTCCCCCCCCTTCGGACCGCAAAATTGTGTCCACTGGTGCGTACGAGCTGGTCAAGTCTCGCCCAACCTGGAAGCGCCCAACAGCCTCAACCCTCCCCCGCGCCCCCCGTCATGCGCACCCCCCCGTCATGCCCGTAGCCTTAATAGAAGCTCTACATACCAAGGGCGCGACACAGAGGACATGCAAACTGCGCGGGGCTTTCTCAGGCGTCACCACCGCCAGGCGTCACCACCGCCAGGCGCTCCACCAGCCCTGACACTCGGAGACCAGCTGAGGAAGCAATGCCATCGAGGATGGGGACGCTGCAGGCCATTTCAAACTGCCAAATCAAACGATCCTGGTTTTCTCACCTCGATCCAATGGCAGCAAATCAACGCTGGAGCACCAGCCACCTCTGGCCAGTGCCGCGATGTGATTGGATCAGGAGCGCCGCGCGGAGAGCCCAAATCAGAGCAGATCCCCGTCCGGTGTCACTGCACTCCTCCGCCAGGTGGCCGCGATGCGGGCGTCCCGGGCACGCAGAATGAGGCCGGGCAAGCCCTCACCTTGCGCAGCTCCGGCCAGTTGTCCTGCCAGTCGATCAGCTGGCGGAGACCCGCGTGGGGGTCGGAGAGCCCGAGGTCGGAGAGACCTTTGTGCACCACCGTGTTGCCGCGCAGCCTCTCGAGGAACACGCTGAGCATCAACCCTTTGCTGTGGAAGCCCTGCACGTACAGCTTCTGCAGCACGCTCGTGGTGGCGTGCCGCGCTTGCCCCTCCAGCATGCTCCGCAGCAGCGTCAGCACACTCGTGTGCAGGCAGCTGCACATCGCCCCGGAGCTGATGTTGATGGCCCAGAGGTCCGTGGTGGCCGGGTCCAATTTGGGCGCCACCTCCCGGAAAAATGCTGGCCGTTCTGATTTGCTCGAGTCGCTCTTTTGATTCTTCACCCTGCGGCGCCTGCTTCCGGGACGCCCGCCTCTCCGCTCAGCGCCCCAACCGGCCGCAGCGGCGGGCGCGCCTGCAGGCGGCGACGCAGGCGACACTCTCTGATTGCCCACCAAAGTCGCTGGGCCAAGAGAGGCTGAGACCACATGGAAGAGAACAAAGTGTATCGGAGGAAACGTGAACAGGGCTCATCTGCTCCATCATCCCAGACAACAAGACCATCTCACACATCTCGGCATTCGCATCACACAGCAGCATGCGCCCTCCCGAGCTCCCCCCACCGCAGCTTGGCGAGGCATGCGCGCGCCTGGCGCGGAGTGTGGAAACGCCAGCTCAGCGAAGGGGTGGAGCGCAGTGAGGCGCACAGGGCGATGCGAAACCCGCAGAGTTGCAGCGAAGCAAGCGAGGCCCAGCAACGGCCTCTACGCCTCGAGCGACCCGGGTGCGGAGAAACAGGCAACGCCGCGGCCCAGCTGCGTCAGCGTCTGAGAATCCGCACATCGCCGCAGATCCCTCTGCGCGCAGCGGCAGCGCCGCCCAGGCGCCTTCCCACGCTGTGCGGCATGGACGCCGCGCAGCACGGGGAGCCCTGGAGTCTTCACGGTTCGTTCAGAGCAGAGCCTTGAACAGCGCTGAGGACTGACTGGCGAGAGGCCGGAAGAAAGTCTACAAAAGAGGCCGGAAGAAAGTCTACGAAAGAGGCCGAGAGCGGACTGGCCGGTCAGGCGGGCGGGCGCAAGAACTCGCTACGCCACGTGTTGGAGATTGGGAAGCGGGGGAGGCGGAATATACCCATTCTTGACGGAGGAGGACTCCGGGTCGATGTAGTCCTCGAGGCGCATCGAGCGGATCATGTGGTCCAGCGTCTTCACCAGGCTGGAGTGCAGCAGCTGCTCCTGGTTCTCCACGCAGGGCCCCTGCACAAACTCGGTCAGCGTGTGGACGCACTGCACCAGCAGCATGGGCAGGTGGTGGAACCCGGCGTCGATGTGGTCCGCCACGAGCGGCGCGAGCTCCTCCGCCAGTGAGATGCACTGCCCCACCAGGTCCTGCGACACCGCAAACTGGGTCTGGCTCCGCACCAGGCTCTGCATCTTCTGGTGGTGGCCCTCCGTCAGCAGCTGCAGCAGCCGCAGCAGCTCGGAGGCCGCCTTCACTTTGGCCCCGATCTTCTCAGCCAGCTGGCCGAGGGTGTCCTGTCGGTCCTCCATGCCCGACTTCACCGTCTTCTTCCGCCTCCGTGGCCCCTCCGCGTTGTAAACCGATGTCCGCATCGCTGTGACCATTGCTGGGGTACCGGCGGACATGCGCCGGCGGAGGCGGGCGGTGATCTCCGTGGAGCTCTCGACGGTCCGCACGAGCACGCGCTGGTACGTCCGTATGAGCATGTGCGTACCCTTCAGGGCCGTGCCGAGGCTGTCAAAGAATCCCTCCGCAAGCTGCTTGGAGAAGGGGTCCGTGCGAACCTGAGGCACATCCCCGGCAGCCAACTCCTCCCTCAAGTGGCCAATCAAGGGTACGGGTCGATGCAGGCTCACCGGTCAGTGGGTTATCTAGCCTCCCAGATGGAGGCAATCAATCCAAACAGAGGACGGCATGAGTGCTCCCCGCGCCCTGGGAAGCAGCTACTTTTCTTTATTGCAAACAGGACACAAAGCGGCGAGCCAGCCAAATGCTCTGAAGGAGGATCAACGGCAGCGTGGCGATCTCCGATGAGGGAAGCTCTGTGGCGCGCCCCTGCATCAGAGCCGTTGAAGAACCTCTCGGGAGGCGATCTGAGCCGAGGGCGTGAGGGCGCGGGGGTGTGCGCACCAGCTGCGAGTGGAGCATGTCCAGCACGGGCCGGTTCCCGCCTTCCAGCAGTGCAATCAGCAGCCGCCGCGCCATGGTGGCCACCTCCTCCGACCCGCTACTGATGCACTGCACCGCCACCTGCCCCACCCCTGCCACCATGTGGCGCAGCTGCACCCACTGCAGCAGGTGGTTGCTCACGAAGCTCGAGTTGGCGAACTTGGTGGGGGGTTGGCCGATCACGAAGTTGCGGAAGTTCTTCCGCCGGCAGGGCTCCCCCTTCAGGTCTCCGGGCAGCAGCGCGGGCTCCTCCGCGTAAATGCTGCACCGCATGAGCTGCATCGCCGCCACCAGTACCGCGTCGGGGATGGCCACCGCGCTGTCTTGCACCATCCGCACGATGCATGTCAGGGCGTCCTCCTCCACCACCAAGTTCATGCTGTGCAGCATCCGCATCGCCTGCAGCTCGTATATGGAGCCCTGCTTGACGCGCGGGGTTCTGCTTGCCTTTGGCCGCTCCGATTGTATCTCCAATCCTCCCAAGTTCGCCCAGGAGAGGAGCTGCTCCAGCCGCTCACCCACCTTCACCGGCTTCGCCTGCGCGGGGTCTGCGGAGCGGTCCCAGGACTGCTCGCCCACACCCCCAAACTCGCTGAGGACGCGCGCCAGGTTCCAGATGCCTTTCCCGAGCATCTCCTTCTGGCCCACGATCCCGCACGCCTTCATCAAGTCGTCCAACAGCGCCTTCCACGTCTCGTCAAAGACGTCCACCACCATCTTCTGCGCATTGTCTGCGTCGTGATCATCCAGCGAGTCCGAGGAGCTGAAGGGCAGCACCTCCGCGGGGTCTCGGCCGAGCGAGAGTTTCTGCCACAGACTTTTCGCCGACTCGGGGACGTGCTCCCTGTGGGCAGGATCGTCCAGGGAGTCCGAGGAGTTGAAGCGCAGCATGTCCCCCGGCACTGGCACCTTCTTCGAGATGCCCGTCGCTCGCTGCCATAAGCTCTTGGGCATCGGCGCCTCCACCTGTGTGATGTGCGGGACGTCGGGATCACCCTCAGTCACCCTCGGTGAGATGGCGTCGTCATCGAAGAGCTCCAAAATGTTCTCGAGCGTCTCGCGCAGGTACAGCCCCTCGTGGCTGCCGTAGTCCTGCAGGGCGTCGTGCAGCTCCCGCAGGGACTCCATCAGCTCCTCCTGCGTGGCCACCGTCACGTCGCAGTCGCTGTCCTCGTCGATCTGTGGCTCGATGATCTCCTGCACGCGCTCCAGGTAGGCCACCAGGCACGGGCACACTGCGCCGAGCACGTACGGCCGCATCGCCTGGTTCGTCGCGGCGGCCTTGATGTCCTGAGCAAACACCTGCACTCCCGCGCGCCCCCCCTGGCCCCCATTCAGCCTTTGACGTTGTGCAACCTCCATGCTGCAGCTTCCGACCCTCTCTTCGGCACGGCACACCCCCTTGAGACCAGTTTGAGCCATCTTGCAGACTGGAACAACCTTTTTTAGCAGATCTACCGTCGGAGCCGCGCCAACCCTTGGATCAACCTACGCGAGACTGACATTGGCGCGTGCGGATGTTCTGACATTGGCCGAGGGCAAGGGGTGCCGCCTCCGGTGCCGCGAAGGTGGCATTGCATGCGACCAACTGAATCTGCGATATTCACAGCCCAGCCCGCCGCCACTGTCGCCAGAAGCGCCAGGCATCCGGTCTCTTCCGGCGCACAGAGCCCGCCACTCCCGCGCCGTGGCGGCCCCTGCGGCCGCACTACACGCCTCCCACAGCTGTTCTCGGGGCAGGCGCCTCTACGACAGCCTCCGGCTAGCGTTGTGAACCCATCGAGCGGGTGGCGGCGCTCCACACGGCAGGACATTCCCCTGGGCGCGCTCCCGGGCCTCCAGGCTCGTCACCTGCATGAGCACCGTGCCGGCGTGCGGGATCCGCAGCCAAGGCCGCCTAATCCCGCTGGGGAACCCCTCCTGGCCGGGTGACTTGGCGGCAGCCGTGGGGTTCACGCAGGACCAGATGCGGTAGCCCATGGCCTCCTCGACCATTGCCCGGCCGTCGTCGGTGGTGAGGTACAGCGCGGTGAAGAGGCGCAGGAAGGGGGTCTGCACCAGCACCCGCGCGGGCACCGGCGCCCCCGGGTGCTCCACGGCCCCCCGGCGGTCCCCCCCGGCGAGCCCCTCCTCACCGCAGGTGCAGTCCAGCACGTGCTGCACGCAGTCCTGGAAGCTGAAGAGGCTGCGCAGGGCGTTGCGTAGGAAGGAGTTGCAGTTGCTGGCGCACAACGCGATGAGGTTGATGAGGGCGGCGTGGTATGCGAGGCGGGAGGTGTGCTGGCGGCTCCTGTCGAGGTGCTCGTGCGCCGCCAGGAGCCGCGCCCGCTCCAAGAAGCCCTCGGTGGTGTTCCACAGCAGGCACAAGGAGTCGCGGCGCTCCAGCAAGAGCGTCAGCACTTGTTCCTGCATCCCGCCCAGAATAGCCGCCTTTAGTTGTTAGCCCCCATCGCTACCGCTGATCGCCCTACGCGCACTACCAAATCCAACCGTCTGTGCGCCTCCCGAGCGCGCATATTGAGTCCCGCGCGTTCCGTCGCTCGCGCACGGTTTCCGCTCATACGACGCCATCGAAAAAAGAAAAGAAATAACCCGAGGCTGCCTGTCACTGCATCAGACGCGCACACTGTGGCCTGAGCGGGGCCGCACAAAATGCCTGGTGCTCCGCGCGGAGAATCTCTGAATTTGGCCACCCTGTGACGGTCATTTCCTTCAGCGCCCGCTTCGTACGGCGGCAGCAGCAAAAGGTTACCCGAGCAGTGCCCATTTCGAGCTGTGAGTCAACACCGGAAAATGTGATGAACACGCAACCTCTACATTCACCAGACTCGCGCCTATACTTCATGATCACTCCGCACAACCGGCGCGCCACGTGGACCATACAACTCGCCCAATCACAATGCGCGGAATGGCCAAATATCTCAGTCTCCATACACCTGTCAGCATGAGGTTTGCTCCACCCTCTCCTCGCCCCCCCCTGCTTGTCCTCGCCAAGCCCCGGCGCGTGCATGTCTAGGAGGCGAGGGGTGCGGGGCAAGAGGTGCGGAGGCCCAGCGACCTGCTTTTCTACGATCATACCCCCGTCCACGAGCACCAGCGACGTCATGAGCCGAATCCAGCGCGCCTGCTGGCCGAAGCCGCCGATGTAGCCGGCGCAGGCGGCGATGACGTTCCCTTCCGGCCGTCGGATGAGCCCCTCCGCGGTCTCGAAGAATGCAGCGAGGGTCGTGGGGGCGTCCATCCCGGACACGCCAAGGTGCTCCTGCAGCGCCCCCGCGTGGCTCCACAGAACCTGCTGGTTGCCGAGGTGGGCCGGCGCCACACAGGCTGCAGCCAGGAAGCGGTGGCACAGCAGCATGAAGTCTTGGTGCAAGGACAGGTTCTCCGCGTTCGGGTCTGGGGGCGACGGAAGCCGCAGCAGCGCCACAACCTCCTCCACCAGCCCGCTGTTGCCCACCATCGTCTGGAACGTGCCGATCCTACCTGCAAGCCCGCTCACCGGGACCATGGCAAGGCGGCCGTGCGCGGCACCCGGCCCGCCTCCTAGGGTGAGGTGCACCGGGTCTGCGGTCGGGCTCGTCGCCCAGGTGACGAAGGATGCCTCCACCTCCGCGTTTCTATCACTCTGCTCCTGGTAGCCGGTGGTGCAGAGCATGAGCAGTCGCGTGAGCACGCCACGCGCTTCCCAGAGGACCTTCCAGGAGTGCGCGGACCCCAGGCCGGTGCCGGCGCACACGTGGCGGCAGTGCTGCAGCTGCGCCAAGTTCTTGAGCAGCATGTCGTGCATGGCCATCAGGTCCGGGTCCATCACGAGCTGCAATTGGTGCAAATGCTGCACGAGGCTGACGCGCTGGATCAGATGCTGGTGCATGAGCGTGAAGGCCTTGAGAACCAGAGGCGGGTGGCGGTACCGCAGCAGGTCAAGAAGTATGCACACAAAGTAGTTAGGCGCCTGCGCCACGTCACCAGGCAGCCCATCAGCTCCGAATTTGGGTCCCGGCAAAAATGTATTCAGCTTCGTAGGAGGGTTGTGGGGGGGGTTGGGGAGTGCCTGGGGGGTTAGGACAGGGTCGAACCAAGAGGCAGATAGCAGCAGCACAGTGTTGGCTTCGGAGGAATTCGGGCAACGGCGTGGCAGCGAATTAATGTAACGAGACCGGGATGACGGCAGCACGAGGCGATATGACAATGATGATACCAGCACGAGGCGATATGACAATGATGATACCAGCACGAGGCGATATGACAACCAAGCGCGGATTAAGATGGCGCCGGGACGCGATGGATGAATGATGTGAGGTGACAGAAGACTGAGCGTGTGGCGCCAGCATCTCAGGGGCAGCGCGGCACTAAAGCAATCAGAATGTGGGCCGCGCTGACAAGACACTCCCAAAACTCCCACCAACGTAGAGAGCACCAACGTAGAGAGCACCATTAATGCAGTGAAGCCAAGCCAAGCTGTGTTGAGCATGACGGAACTGTCGACAGCAGCACAGCGATTGAGTGAAAGAGGAGGATTGCCGAACGCGGGAGCGGGAGAACTGAAGCGCTGCGAAGCGTTGACGGGGCGGGGGAAGCGCGTCGCGGAGCAAAACCGCGGGTGGCGCGGCCACGGAGACACGCCAGTGAGCGCGCAGCACAACGGCAGAGAGGGGAAAGTGGGACAATAAGGAAGCCACGTGGCGACAGAGCGGGAGGGATGGACCAATTGGTTTCATTTGTTATTGCGCAGCGCTGGAGACATGTGTTGAGAGGATGCTGATGGCCACACACTGCAGCCTGCCCTGGCGCGTGCAGTCCAGAGCACAGCCGCGGGCTGAGGGCTTCCCCGCGGACCGGCCAGGGCCATGTCGAAGCGAAGGCGGTGGCCGTGGCACCTGGAGGGAGCTCTTGCCCTGGAGAGCAACCAGATCGGACAGCATGTCATCCTCGAAGAGCTTGCTGCGGAGCGCCTCAATCTGCTCTTGCGTCCACACCACCCGGGAGGCGCTCAGCTTCGCCATGGCTTCTTTGGACGAGAAGGCGGAGGACGCGATCCCCTTCAGCGCGGCGGCGTGCTGGGAGATGAACATGTCCTCCATCGTCTGCTGCACCAGATGCGTGCGTTTGTCCAGCCGCAGAGTGAACATCGCGGTCAGCAGATCGCAGATGGCGACTTTGCCCTCCATCACGATCGCGGAGTTGTCAGAGTGCTGGAACCTCTCGGCGTTCGTCAGCCGCTCCTTTTGCGCGGAGTCGACGTCTGTGCGGCCGTCGAGCAGCTCCAGCAGCGGCTTCACCAGCCCCTGAAGCTCCCTCAGATTGTGCTCCGAGGACGCCAGCCTGGCGGCGCTGTGTGTGGCCCGTGAAGTTGGGGATCCTGGCCCGGGGGAGGGGGTCCGGTTTCTGCTCGTCTCCCGAGTGTGCAACCCATCTGTTTTACCTTGCGCAAAGAAGTGGCCGTTGCTCTTCGGCAAAAGGTTGGCGTTGTCTACCCAGTGGTGTTTGTTCGTCTTCGACTCCGCCACAGCACTGGCGGCGGAAGCGGCTTGCTTCGCGTCTGGAGCCTCCGTGCAGGCGAGCAGCGTGTTCGGAAGGGGTCCCGGTCGTGGGGAGTTGGGGTCGGGTGAAACAACAAACAAATCTTCATAGATCTCCCCCAGCGGTATTAGTGGGGGCGACGTGGTCGCTGGACGGTGCCCGCCAGCCTGTTGGGCCTGCGTGGAGCCCAAGGAGTTCGAGCCAGGCTTGAAGTCCTCGAAGGACAGCTGGGCGCAGTCGTAGAACCGGTTGCCCGCGCTCTGGGGAGCGTCCAGCCACTGCGTGTAGTGGCCGGCGCGGAGCAGACAGAGCGCCACCCGCAGCACCGCAATGGTCAGGCGGTTCTCGCTCGGCTGGCTGATGTTGAAGGACGCCTTCTCGCTGACGTACTCGCTGATGAACTCCTTGAGGTCGGCGAAGTGCCCCGCGTGGCCCGCCCCAGAGGCCTGCTGGGTGCTCCAGGTCGTATTGATGATGTTGGCATGGCGAGACACCGCCGCCACCGCTCGCGAGCTGAATGTATGGCTCTTGGTCAGTTTATCGTTCGGCGGGTGAGCGGGCTTGGGGCTGCTAGGTGCTGGGACTCCGCCCATCGCAGCGGCGAGCGCCCAGCAGCAACGCGTGTTCTTCAGCAAGGGCGGGCTGGCATCGTCCCTGAGCAGCACGTACAGCACGTTGAGAAGGTTCACGGCACGGCTGCGGATCACTGCCGGTAGTGCCGTTCTCCGTGAGATCGCCAGCAGCGCTGGATAGCTGCGGGCCCCGCCGCCTCCCACCATGCCCGAGACACACCCTCAGCAAAGAAGGCTGCAAGCGAGTACCGTGGATGCTGCAGGGGCTAATTCAAGGGGACCGTTGGATTGCGCTGACCGCTACTGAAACAAGAAGGGACGGTTGAGGACATCTCAGACAAAATCTGGAACCGTGTCTGCCACACGATCCGAATCTATGAGTGACGGGTGCAGATCAAAGCTCCTAATCAAGAACAAGGCCGCTCCTTCGTGGCGGCGGTGGGCCGTGAAGATCCCCTTGCCTGGTGCCAATTTGGTCCATCGAGTCGACGAGCACACGCTTCCCGTTATAGTTGTGTCCCTCGCACAGCGACCCGTACAACTTGAGCATCTGCAGATAGTAGCACAGCAGGGCCTCCTCCTCGTCCGGCGTGTCATTGGCCAGCAGCAGCATATCGATGCGTTTAGAGGGGACGGCGCTGCAGTTGCAGGACACCCCACTTCGGATGTCGTTGATGGTCACAGCCCCCGAATCCTCCACCTCCACAGCGGGCATGACGTCCTGCGCACAATGCCAGCCACATCGAATCATGGCCATTCACACCACACATGCACCACCCATGACGAGATCCACGTCCAGGATACAACTCCACCGCCACCGGTGATGCGATGAGACCAGCAAAGGCCACTCCATTGGCGCAGCCATTAATGTGAATGGAAGAGCACCACCACACGGCGAATGGTGCGGTCCGGCGATTAAGGGGACTGCATTAAGAAAGCGGGGCGATGCCAATCTCACGAACAACGCATTCACTCCGCCCGTGTTAGTGATCCTCAAGCCCAATCAAATCTGAATTCAACATCAAGATTCTGAACGATCGAGCGGCTTTACCTTGTTTGCATTTAGAAATTGAACCATCGAGAGGCTGAACCTTATTTGCATTTAAAAATTGAATGATCGAGCGGCTGTACCTTGTTTGCGTTTAGAAATTGAACAATCGAGTGGCTGTACCTTGTTTGCGTTAAGAAATTGGATGATGCGGTTCTGATTGTGCACCATCGGCTTCTTGCCGCACACCGCGCAGATGATGAGAAAGGACACGAAGGACGCCTTCCGATTAACGAGCAGCAGATTCAGGAAACACGCGAGGTTGTCGTCCTGAACACCCACACGCACCCAAGACAGGGCCTCTCATCTCCCAGACAGAGCACGAGTCCTCGCGAGCCAACCATTGCGGGCGCGGCGCAATCGTGTGGCTGCGAAAGCCGCATGCACCCGCGCGGCGCCCCTCGAGCCGTGCCCCACAGCAGCTCCAGATCCTGCATGTGTCTAGGTAGTGTGTTCCACCGAGTCCGCTGTAGCGGATCATAGCCGTTCACTCCTAAAAACGGATGCAGATGAAGAGCTGGCAGCGGCTTTCACGAGCGCCCTGATGTTTCCACCGTCCGATCTCCAAGCTCTTTGGAAGCTCTGGAGAAGTGGGAGCCTAATGCGTGAATAGATCCGCGCCCTCTGGGTTGGTCGGCCGCAGGCCCACTTGTTCCGCCACCGCCTCGTGCTCGTGGGCGGGGCAGCAGCACACGGGCCGTACCGAGATGGACTTCACAAGCTGCAGATTGTCGGCGTAGATCTCCATCAGAGAGCTCCTACTTCCCAGTACACTGCTCAGATGGAGCTGCAGCATCGGGGTGTGTCTGGACATGTGTATTTTGTTCGGCAGGTTGTCCTTGCACACCTGCCCCACGATGCGGTGTGCGTGCTCGCACCAGGAGATGAGGTTGCGCATGCCGAAATCCAGCTCCGCGAGCTGAATGCCGTTGCTCTGCAAGGAGATGCCGCGTGTGAGGAACAGCTCCTGCACAGCCAATGGGCAACCAGTACACACCTCTCAATCACAAACCCCAGCAGCGCACCAATCAGCACGCGTATTGAGCATGCAGCAACGGTTGGTCAGCGATGACGGGAAGGTTCGGGAACGAGCTGCGTGCTCTGGGCACACACGATCCAACGGTGCGCAAGGAGAGCACATGCGGGGGGCATGCGAGCGCCGCAGGGGGAGCAGGCGTACGGGGCGGGGACACTTTGCAACATCAGGCGGGACCGTTTTGCTCTTTTCGAATTTGAAATCGGCCATTGTCAAGGGGGTTGCCACAGGAGGCCTTGACAGAGGGGGTCGTTGCGGGCGCGCCTTAAAGATGGCCATGAGCACATCCAGGTAACACTGCTCGCGCATGCAGTCCTGCATCGCCCTGTTCGTCCGCCCTTCGCGTTCCAGCACATTTGCGCTCTTCGAGTCGGGGGCCAGCTGCAGCAGCAGCATACTGAACACCTTGATCTGGCTCCCCACATAGCGAGCGACAATCGTGCCGAGCTCCGAGGCGGCCAGCGCCGCGCTCCAAGCCTCGCTGTCATCGCGCGGCAGCTCCACTGGCGGCGCAGCGCAGACCTCCTGGAAGAAGTGCTCGAGGCAGCGCCGAGCGTGCACCACCGGCCACAGGGTCTGCAGCTCCTTGTTACGCACCGCGTGCACGGACATCGCGTTGGACTCGAGCTTGCTGAGGATCGCCTGCGCCTTGTATATCACGGCCCGCGGCCCGTGCGAGAAACCGGGAGAAGGCGCAGGCCCGTCTGCAGCTCCGCCGCTCAACGTCTCCTCGGCGGCGGCGGCGTTCTGCGCGTCTTCGGGGCCGGGGCCGGGGCTTCGGGACTGCGCCTCCGAGGTGGGCACCTCTTGGAAGCTCTGCGATAAAAACTGACCGGTGGCGATGTTCTCCAGGTACAACAGCACCCCTGAACTGAAGCTCATGGGCTGCCCGTCACTCCAGCGCTCCTCCCGCCAAGACCGGAACGGACGGAGCTGCCAGAGCGAGTTATCGTTGTACTCGCTGGACACCTGCGAATCCGTGAGCACCCTCGCACGCCCCCCCCTGTGAAAGCGCATGAAGGGGCCCCTCGCTGGGATTTTTGGAATGCGGCACGACACACCTGGACCGCCACGTCAGCACTTGGACTGCCACGTGACACGACCGCAGAAACGGCGTCGCATTCCAGAATGAAGCGAGTCATATGTGGACTGTTCTGGACCAAGGCGCACCGCACCGCCAGACTGCATTGGTCCAAGGACTGCAGCAGGTGACGCTGGTTCGCATGTCTCATGTAACATCTGTTGTCAATACTGCGCGGCGCGGTCCAACGCCTGGGAGAGTCTGTCATTTACGACTTGCCGCAGGGCTGGTGGCATCGCCGTTGCTCCGACCACGGCACTCTATTGCATTTACATCCCCCCATGTGTGGTGCAGGCAGTGTGCTAAGGCCCAGGGTTATGGCGCACCCTAGCTGTCAGCCAATCATATCTTAATGTCAGATGCAGGCAGTGTGCTTCGGCGAGTCGAGACTTGAGCCAAGGGACACTATGGGATGTGCATGCGGCGGGAAGCACCATGCGAGTCTAAGGCTTCCAACGGGCGCCGCACCGCCTGACGGGCGCGGTTCAGCACCGAAAGCGGTCAGGCAGCCAAGGTTGAAGGGGGTTGAAAGGGGGGGGTTGAGCTGGCTCTGTTGAGTCCAGCGCTAAGGCCCGTGGAGGGGGGCGGCACATGAACTCCGCTTACCTCCAATTCTCGCATCGGCGTCCGAGCCCCCATGGCGAGCACACGCATCATGAGCTTGCTGCCGAGGGCTCCCCGCGCCATGGCGTTGCGCACCATGGTCCAGGGGTGCGCCCGCTGCGTGCGGAGGAACTTGTTGGTGGCGATGTGCTTGATGCGGTACCGCTTCGTCCACGTCAAGTGCTCCCCGGACCACAGAGGCGTCACACTCTCCACCTGCCACATCCCACTCCAGGTGATACACCTCCTACACTGCAGAGGCGTCACACTCTCCACCTGCCACATCCCACTCCAGATGATACACCTCCTACACTGCAGAGGCGTCAGACTCTCCACATCAACACCAGGGCTAATCAGTTCTCTCCATTAAGGGTAGGCTCCAGCCAATTAGGGCAGTTTAGGGCACACTGCACTCGATGGATCGTAACTTTCACGTTACGGATCGCACCATGATGACCAAAAGAGATTCTGAAAGGAGACAGTGTCCGCTTTCGATCGGGTCCCAGTCTCAACTCTCCGATCAAAATACTCGAAAGCTTGTACTCAATCAAATTCACAGCTTACCACGATTTTCTGGAGAATTTTAAAATACGGGCACCGCTTGTGGGGGAAATTGGCTCCATGAGCGGAATTTTTTCGCTTAAAATATACGAGTTGAATACTGTTTTCCACATGTCCATACAAAAGTGTAGGTCCTGATCTCAAGTTATGGGGGGGGGTTCAAGGGGGGTAATGTTTTTAGATACGCATGGGTATAACTTGAAATCGGGACCCACACTTTTGTATGGACACGTGGACATCATGATTCCAGTCGTATACTTAAGGTGAGCGAAATATAAGGTGAACGAGAAAAAAATGCCGCTCATGGAGCCAATTTTCCCCCACAAGCGGTGCCCATATTTTAAAATTCTCCAGAAAATCGTGGTAAGCTGTGAATTTGATTGAGTACAAGCTTTCGAGTATTTTGATCGGAGAGTTGAGAATGGGACCCGATCGAAAGCGGACACTGTCTCCTTTCAGAATCCCTTTTGGTCATCATGGTGCGATCGGTAACGTGAAAGTTACGATCCATCGAGTGCAGTGTGCCCTAAACTGCCCTAATTGGCTGGAGCCTATCCTTCAGCTATTTCTCTCGACTCCATGCCAGACGCGGCGGTGTCACTTCGGCAAAAGCTGTGCTAACCCTTCATATACTCGCATGCACTGCACCTTCCACATACTCGCACGGAAGATAGCATGGAGGATGGCGGACTGGCCATGCCACCGCGCGGAGGAGGATACTCTCATTGGCTCGCCTTGCGCAGAAGCTTCACTCTCATTGGCCCGCCTTGCGCAGAGCTTCACTCTCATTGGCCCGCCTTGCATGAAGCTTCGCTCTCATCTGACCACTTTGTGCGCCAGAAGCTTCGCTCTCGTCAGGCCCGCCATGCAGCAAGCTTCGCTCGGCATCAGGCGCCTTGTGAGCTTCACTCTCATTGGCCCGCCTTGCGCAGAGCTTCACTCTCATTGGCCCGCCTTGCGCAGAGCTTCACTCTCATTGGCCCGCCTTGCGCAGAGCTTGTTGAGCACATGCTGCTGCATCAGGCACCTCATCGGAACTCAAGATGGCCACGTCAGCAGGCGCCGGGTACTCCATAGGGACTGGAGATGGCCACGTGGCGGCGCAGACTGAGCGCACCTTCCAGAAGCTGTTTGTGTTTTTGCACTGCCAGGTCGAGACTTGCGACTCGGAGGAGGAAGACAGGCCGGCGGAGCTGGTGTTGAAGTCCGGGCGGAAGTGCACATGCAGCTTGCCGCCCTCTCCGGGCTCGCACATGAGGTAGCTCGCAGACTCCCGGTGATGTATCTGAATCACCTTGCCGCCGTGCAGGAATGCAGTGTGCTCGTCTACATGCCCCACCAAATCCTGCATAGAATCCAACGAGCACCGAAACGCAGCATCCTAAATCCAACAGTCACTGAAACGCAAGATCCTAAACACCGTCACTGCGCGCTGCCTGCATGGTGTAAAGGGACCGCAAGCTGTAGGAGACCTCGAAGTGCCTCAAGTGGCCGGCCAGCCGGTGCCTCACTGGTGTCTAGGTGCCTCACACGGTGGGCCGGGGGGCACCTGGCTGGCATCCAGATTGCTGATGAGGAGGGAGTCATACTCCTTGATGGCCTGGAGGGCGGTGTCCTGGGCGAAAGGGTGCATCTTAAAGTGCGATGCCATGTGAGATGCGTTCAGCTCTGCCGCGTATTGAACGTATGAAGAGTCCTGAGAGCATTCCCACAAGAACCTCGGTTAGATCGCTCTACTGCAGAGTCACCATACCCCGTCAAGTCAGGCCGCTCTAGCCCCCCCTCGGGGGCCAAAGGACCGAGACTCTGCCGGGAGTGGAACCGCGAGAAACGGATTTTCAGCTAATAAGTGAAAATGTTTCCCTCCGTGTGCCAGGGTCCTCCTTTGATAGAATCCTGAGAAGCGAGTCGGACGCACCGCTATCTTCTGTTCCCAGAAGAAGTTGTCATCTTTGGAGTCAGCTGGGGCTCGTGTCCGCAACATCTGCTGACCTTTCCGCTGGGCGAGACTAACGTGGAAGTGCAGATCGGGAATGGAAATGCTCTGAAAGAGGATCGAGTCGCCGTATTTCACCACTTCACCGTGAGATTTCGCCTTGAAGCCCGGCAGCACACGGAAGCAGGAGTCCACTGAGCCGTGCTCCCACAATTCAACCTTGCTCGAACTCGCATCCAGATCGGGTGTGGCCGTGGGCGCCACCGTCAAAAACTTACCGGTCACCTGGATTCCCTCAAACCCGTGCATCAGGCGGCATCGAGGCGGAACACCTTCCACTCTCAGATAGTACGCGTCACCAGTTCAGTCTTCTCGATCCGCCTCACAGGCCGCTGTCCCACAACTACTTACCAGCAGCAGATGGCGATACACAAACCATCTGTTTCCCTCAGGCACTGCATTTGAATTTCTGGCAAGCTGCGTCTCTCGACGCTCTCGAAAGCGAGTGAGGAAGCACCTGGTGCCTGAACTGGACCACGTCACCGAACATGATCGTCTCCTTCCCTGAAAGGCTCCAAAAGCAGCTCGCAGCCGGTGAGTGAGGAGGGGCTTGGGAGCTGGCAGACTTCTCGAAGCATTCAAGACAGCGTTTCGAATTCCTATGCTCTGAGCCGTGGAGGGCCGCTGTTAGAGGTGATGCTCTGCCAGGAGGCGCCTTGTTAAGATGAGAGGAAGCTGAAAGCTGATCATTCAAAAGGTCTGAGTTTGCGGAGCGGCACCTTCGACAAGCCGACGGAATTCAAGGAGGCTAGCGAGCTTTTGCTTTTGCACCTGAACCCGCAAGGCCAACCCTGCGTCGTACTCCGCCTTGCAAACAGCAGATACAATAGCGCTCACCTGGCACGGGTTCAAGCTGAGCTGGCGTACAAGCGTACGCAGGTCGTGCTTAGCTGGCGTATAAGCATCGGCAAGTTGAGCTGTGCTGGCGTAAAGGGTGCGCGAATCAAGCCGCGCTGGCGTACAGAGAATACGAAAGTCCAGCTTAGCCGGAAGACGAGACGTGCCCAGGTTGAGCTGGACTGGCGTAAAGCGTGCGAATATCTCGCCACATCGCTTGTGAGAAAGCAGTGCGACCCTAAACAGGAAACTGGCGTTGGCTCACTTCCTCCCAACAGCGGTGAAAAATGATCGTGCCAGAATTGGCGCACCTTCGCTTTGAGCGCTTTCAGTAGCAGAACCCTATCTTCGACTCCTCCTCTTAGGTCCTGACTACGATTCCTAGACGCATTCGTGAACGCGGTGGCGGCGACGGCAGCAGTACTCAGCCGCATGAGCCTCTTTTGCGAGAGTGACAAACTTCGCTTGTTAGGTTGCTCCTTCTGGTACGACTGGAACAAGGAGTCCTTCCGAGTATTCAAGCTGGCAGTAAGGTCGTCGTCTGTGGCGTTACTATCGTGCAAAAGCTCGTGAAGCACATCCTATTGTAGCACATCGTCTCCCTCACAACGCCATCCTCAGTCCATATCCCCCAAGCCCTATCATCGCCACCCTCAGTTCATACCTTCCCACCCCTCTTATGGCCACCATCAGTCCATACCTTCCCAT